>JAQFYM010001097.1:0-40151 GCA_034694785.1 Agrenia bidenticulata | reverse complement strand
TCATTATAATCAATAAATTATCCCCACACACAAAAATCGACTGCTTATGGTCAACTAGCTCAGCTTGAATAAAGTATCTGATACTGGAGATTAAACGGAGGTGGTCATTGCATCCGCAACAAGTTTACCGTTTCAAACTGAACCATTGACACAGTGTTTATTTTTATTTTTAGGATTCTCGGCAGAATTCAATATTTCGGGTTGGGATATTTTAGTCTAATAACGGGATTCTCAAGAGGCTTCATCAAACTCGGAAATCTTAACTGTTCATTTCTGTAGCTCAATTCAATACATTAAATCCTTTACCCAATAATATTTTATATGCATTCCTTCGTCTGTTTGGAGAGCTGTGGATCGAGATATGTAGTGGACATAGGGGGACGTGGGGATGAGAGGTCAGGTCATGAGGTCACTACTCTACAAAAATGCCTAAACATCCAAACTGCCAGTGTTAGTAATTTGTGTTAGAAACGTTGAGATTGAAGAATGGGATTTATTTCCAAATCAATAAATTGACAATTAAAATTTTGATAGTAAAATTTATGATTTCTCAAAACTGAAGGATTGAACGGATTGTTGGTTATCTATTAAATTTTTTCAGGGAGACGGGGAATAGAAGGTTCCTGGGGCTCCATCCTGCGTTCATCATTCGGCTCGCCAGTCCCATCGGGCTTCTTCCGTCTCGAAGATTCGAAGCTACTTACCCGGGGGTCTAAATTCTCGACAGCGAAATAAGCCATGTTCCTCACCTTCCATCGTCCATCCTCTTTATGCCTGGCGTACATCTTGCCCAAGTAAATGGTGGTGCCGTCCCTCTTCACCCCCACCACTCTCATCACGTCCATCAGTTTGTCCAAAGGGTAGGCGTTGAACATGGGATTGGCCTTCTTGAACATAAACTCTGGACAAGCTCTGGACAGGTCCTTTGTGTAGTCGAGAATGACAGAGTCCTTGACGTCCTCGTGCTCCCCTGACGCAAGGGTCTTATCTAAGGAGCCCAAACGGGCTATGAAGGGGCTCATGGCCACATGGGCCACATTATTGAGGCCGATGAAGGTCATTCTCCCGTTGCACTTGTACTGCATCACCATCTTCCCCTTCCAGAGCATGTTGGCAAAGGGATTCAACCAGTTGGTGTGCATTGCCTGAATGAGCGTCACATGCCAATCCCCCTCGGGGACTTTGTTGGGGGCGTGACCCTGGTGGAAAATACAGTCTAGGTTCTGCTTGTGGTTCATGAGGTCACTCACTCTTCGGATCCGCCGCTCTTGCCTCTAAACCATTTAAATCATAAGTCATAAATATGTAGGATTTAAATTAGAGTGTATTTAATTTTTTTAAATTGATCGTTTGTTTACCCTGCAGTGGCGATTGAAATATTTCATGGCTTTTGAGTAAGACTTTTCCTTTTTTGTCTCATGATTATGGCGACTAGCCCCAACTGAGCTGTTGTAACGGCCATGTCGGTTATCATCTTCTTCGGAGGAGCTTTTCCTACTTGCTGAGGTTGACGAGATTTGACAAAAGAAGAAGATGACGACGAGGGCAAGGGAATAGGCTCGTGGATTCATTTTAGGTTTCTGGGAGTTTAAAAGAAATCAAATGGGATTCCCGATCTTTAAGGCGCCTTCAAAGGTCGAGTGTGAAGATGTGAATGAAAAAAATTATACAGACGGTCCAGCTAAGTTTTAAAATTATAAATCTTGCTTAAGGAATGTTCAAAAGTTAAAATTAAAAATTATGTAAATTTATGAATGTAGTGCATTGTACTAGTGAATGAAAGCGGGAATATTTACGGACTTAATTTACAATTAAATACTCAAGGACTCATTGATAGTTTCCATTCCATTGTTCTTTAGTATGGAATCATAACCCAACCTCATCTTACGACTTGGATAGTTTCATTGACAAAATTGACAAGGGTATCAAAGTACAATTTAGACAGACTTCATTTTATCGACGTGTTGTGTACTTCGGCAAAGTTCTGCAAAGTGAATTAATTTATGATCCATTGAAAATATTTAAATTACAAAGAGTTACTGTCCAGCTAACTTTTTCCAAGTACACGGGACCGTATAAAGCTTTGTCGGCGAATACTTAAAATCGAAATTATTCTGCAGGGTTGTCAGCTCCTTTCTTGAGAAACAGCCACCATGTGTCCGTAGTTGAGATATCGTATCTGAAGATGTTGAGACTAATATTATCCAGCAGTCTTCAAGATCATCAAAGACGATCATCGATCTTGTTAAAAGATGCGTGTTACCCCAGTCAATCTTAACTCCGCAAAGGTCAACACGCTGAATATTATGAGATTTTTCAAATACTTTGAAACCATTTCCTGAGGAACAGTGGCTTTGAAATCTAATTTCATTTTGTTCTGTCAGCCATACGTGCTAAACTGCTAGTACAATTTTGTTTAGGCTTCTCTCATCAAATTTCAAACACATGGGTAAAAAATGTAATTTCAACATGAAGTTTTGCATGTGGTTGAGTTGTGGAGATTTTTATTTCGTATATTTCATTGACTGTCTTCCCAAATCCACCTCTTCCACAACTCCTTCCTCAACGTCACCGGCTACACAAGTTGATAACCCCCTTTTCAAACGTAACCGACAAGCACTTACTGAATTTAAAAAAAAATTTAATTGAAGCTTACAAATAAAACTGACAAAAATGTTTTAATGTGCTTAAGAGATTTTTCGATGAAAATCTAATCCCCCAATCTGACTCAAGGGGATCTAGCAGATGCTTTTTGCTTCGCTTTACGGCTAAGATTCTCCTCCTCCGAGCTTTCGGATCTAGTTTCATTGCTACCCGATTCAGGCTGCCGTTTCAACTGACTTATCTTCGGGTCGTAATTCTCGACAGCGAAATATGCGGCTGTTTTGAATTTCTTCTTCCCAGAGTGTAAGATCTTCAAATACATCCTGCCCAAGTAAATGGTCGTCCCGTCTTTCTTGTGCCCAACGATTCTCAAGGCATCGATGGTATTGTCCAAAGGGAATGGGTTGTGCATTTTATTGGCTTTCTTACCAAACCTGAAGTCGGGACAGGTCTTTGAAAAGTCCTTAGTATAATCCAGAATCACTGAGTCCCGCTTGTCGTCGTATTCCCCATGGGCAAGGGAGTGCTCAAAGGGACCCACTCGGGCTATGAAGGGACTCGTGGGCACATTGGCCACGTTGTTCCAGCCCATGTACGTCATTTTACCGTTGCAGCTGCTCTTCATTACAATCTTCCCCTGCCATATGAAATTGACGAAGGGCTGGAGCCAGTCCATTGTGACGGTATGGATCAGCTTACCCTTCCAGTTACCCTCAGGGACTTTGTTTGGGGTGAGACCTCGTAGGAAGATGCAATTGAGGTCAGATGTATGCTTCATTAGGTCATGGACTTTTCGAATGTGGTCTGTTTTCCCCTGTTAACAATTTACACATATGATAATCAAAGGCTTTAAGAACATGGTGAGTTTAAATGGAGGATAGTGATTTTATTTTACCTTACATCGGCGGGCAAAATATTTCGCAGTCTTTGAATCGGATTTTGACCCCCGACTCTCCCGACTTTCGGACGATCGAGCCGAAGAGGATGAATTTTTTAGTCGACTGGATTTGGTGGTGTCGTCGTCATCTTCAGAAGTATTTCTCCCCTGGGCAACTTTATACGAGAAATCCCAGAGCAACACGATAAAAAAGACAATGAACTGGAACTTCATCTCTTCCTCTTTCTGTAATTCAAATTAAGAACGATTAAAATGATTAAGTTATTTTAAACAAAATGGGACAAACGGTTATTTCATAGTATTACTTTGAATTCCAGCTAGTGGGAAATATGCTGGAGATGGAAGAGTGGAATTTATAAAAATAGCATTGGCTATGTGTACTTATGAAAAGGATAAATATTATTTAAGGAATGTTAGATAATAAAATGGTAGTTTAAAAATTAAAAGAAGCTTAAAAGACGGATTTCTCTGTTGCATAGTATTCCTAGTCTTTGTGATGGCCTTTGGGTGGATTCTTAATACATCATTAATTGAAATTACCATATTGTTACGAATAAATGTTGATGCTAAACTCAAGGATTTAAAATTTGGATTATATTTTCATTGTTCTTTGACACTGATTGCTCCTCAATCATTCTCGCTCTTTTCAATACAATAATAAGTTTTTTTTAATTACAATTTTTAATACCTTTCTAAGATCCGGTCATATTTTTAGAGTTTCGAATATTTTTAAATTAAAGAGTTCAAATTATAATGGGGTTATGTAACCAGTTCTGAAGGTCGTTTGCCTTTAAGAATGAAAGATTAAAAAAAAATTATTTCTTGTTTCTATCCGTTTGAATAAATATCAGACTTTTTTGTTTTGAGTATTAGTTGTGTAAAGAAGACTAGAAAATGTTATTTTAAATCGGTTCATGAATGAAATTGAAATAAATGTTTTTAAATAATTAGTCGCTTAGTCGTTTGAAATTTTAGGAATTGTTTGAAAGCATTTTTCAAGTGCACATGCTTAAGTATGATTTTACGGTACTGAGAATACCCTGATTAAGGATATTAAACATCTAATTATGAATTTCGTATTCCCGTTCTCATTTTTTTAAATCAATGAATTTAATTAATGTCATAATTTCATACTAAAATTGTACACATGAGCTGAGTCATTTAATATTTTTTACCAACAAAAATAATATCTGTGGCATTTATAACAGTTTCCCCTTACTGCCCAATCATACATGTATTTTCAAATAGGATTGGGCCTTTTAAAGTAGACATGTAATTAAAGACTACACACTACACCTTGGTAGTCGGAATCTTTTAATTGGACCAACCCGGTAATTTTGTGGTGATGGATTTTAATCCTTCAACCTCTCCGACTTATACTCCAAATAATTAAACTATTTTTTGTCAAACGGTCAAAAATGCATTTACATTGCCGACATAAAAATAAATAACACAACCCTTTAAAGTCCCTCGGGTGAAGTCTGACTACATTTTTAGACTTGTTAAGGATTAGAAGTTGTTCACCTTTTCTCGGCTTTTATTTTTGTTAAGCCTTTCGTTTCTATTTATGGAGTAGCTGAAAGGCATGATGTATATGCCTAAATCAAAGTTAAGGGACACTTTTTAAGGGATTTAAGAGATTTTTTTAGCCAGGGTTGGGGTGCATCGGAATTTCATGGAATGTGAGAAGGACAGGAAAAACGAGCTGAAAAATCCTGAAGTGTCAATCAGTTGCATTTCGTTTGTGTTTCCGAGTAGTCTCAAGAGAACGTTGGATGAGTTTTTAATTCATAAAGTTTAAAAGTTGACAGTTTCAGTTTCAACTCGTAAAAGTTGGTAGACTCCATCTCAGTCCAAGTTCCTTTCAAATTAATAAATAAGTTTTATACAAGTGGTGCTATAGTTGTTAGGAAAATTTGGAAAACCCAAAAAGAATAATTTTGTCTACCAAAATCCAAAAATAAAGCTTAAAAAATCTCTAGAATATTCCAAAAATAAATCCATTTCAAATAATCGGATCGTGAGTGTTAAAAAGTTAAAAATTTAAAATGTCTGGGGGTAAGATAATTTATAAATATTCTCAGCTTTAAAATTTAAAAAAAAATAAACAGATCATTAATTAAAATTTGTATTTACCCAAACTTGTAACAGGAAGGCAAAGTTGGAGTTGGATAACTTCCGCAAGGGACGACCAAGAGGCCGTGAAGGCCATAATACTAGCAAGGTCCTTGAAACAGAGTCTCTCAAGGGTCCCAGCTCTTGTGTTCGTCGCCCCAGCCGTTTCTGATGATTTCGTGTGAGTCTATAAACTTGACCTACATGTCACACTTTATAACGCTTTTAATTTAAATGCTAATTAACTAATGAACTAAAAATAATAATTAAAGAATATTTAACACCCTTCCAGCTCCCTTCTTGAAGATGAATTTCAACGGTGCATAAGTATGACCAATAAAAAGTGCGGAGAGTTTGGTGTCTTGAGTTTTGCCACCATCGCTTTCATCCATTCCTACAGTTTGACTTATTTAAAGAAATTCGCTTTCTTGGACTGCAACTCTTTGGTAAATTAAATAGCCATTTCAACACTTGTTTAAAACACCTTTAATATGTATTTATATCTTAAGTATTGTGTTTCTAAATAGGTTGTGAAAAATGCGGATGAGTTGTTCAATACTGTTGGAAGAGCTGGGAAGGAGGATGAGCTCGGAGTTGTTGTAGGCGTCCCCTCCAGCACACTTTTCCGGAACATAATTTCCCAGTTGAAGTCAGGTCAGTAATTACGCTCAAACTTTCTTTTCAAACGATTTTTTATCTGTGACCTGAGGTCATTCTCCAGGTCTGTGATCATGGACATTGACCTCCAAGTCTCTAACTCTAGAAATATTTATATGAATTTTTTTAAATACCAAGTGGTATTAAAACATTTTTTTTATTATTCCTTAGGCCGTGTGGATTTTCAAGATGAGAATGTGATTGAGAGTCTAGTAGATGGGAATCGCCTCGCGGATATGTACAGCATTCCCATGAAATTGGACGGCTCTCCTTTGATACGGTAAAATTTAATTAGACTAAATAAATCCAACAAAAGTTAATTCAAGGATTTAATTGGAATTAAAATATTATTTACCCCCCCCCCCCTCACAGAAACATCAACGAGATTAAAATTCTGCAATTCGAATCTCCTCATCCAATTGAAATCATCCCATCCACCTCGGACAGTGACAGTAAAATCGACGCTTTTGGACCGTTTGAAAAAGTTTGTTTTTCTTTTACCTTTAACTTACAGAATTATTGACATGGCTCATAATGACAAGGGCCTCACAGTTCTCGTCTAAATTACATGCAATGTCCTAATTAAATTTTTGCCTTGATTTTCAGAAAGCTTATTCCTTCGCTCACCAACTTTTGAATGGTAACGGACTTGGGAAAAATCTCCCCGACCCTTGGAAGGTAAGCCCTTAAATCAGTTAAATCCTATTTGAATTCCAAAACCGAGAGTTTAAAATTAATTCTTAAATTTTTTTATATTAACTTTAGAATACGAACCCGACAAAGTTGAGCTCGTTATTGAGGAAAGAGTCCCTTGAAGAACTCCAAGACTCCGTAGCGATTGTAGGAATGAGCTTCCGATTTCCAGGGGCCAACAACTTGGAGGAGTTCTGGTCTCTGCTCAGTAAAGGGGAGGATGGAATTATTAAGATCCCCGACTTGAGATGGACCGACGACGAGTGCAGTGGGAAGCTGGACAGTTGCAAAGAGGGCAAGGCAGGCTATCTCAAGTGTCCTATCGACCAAATGGATTCAAAATTCTTCGGCCTCAGCCCCGCCGAACTTGCCTCCATGGACCCCCAACAAAGGCTCACCCTTCAGGTTACCTGGGAAGCTTTGGAACACTCTGGGATCGACCCTTTGTCCCTTAAAAACACGTCGACCGGGGTTTTCGGAGGATGGTGGAGGAATGACTACGTCCAATGGCTGGATACCTCCAGTGACGGAGAGTTTCTTAGAGGTTACTTGGCAACCTCTCTAGGATCACTGGCGGGTCGAATATCTCACATGCTGGACACAACAGGGCCAAGCATAGCCACCGAGTCCGGCTGCTCAACCTCCATGGTCGGAATGGACATGGCCTGCAAAAATCTACGGGCTGACACATGTGACATCGCTCTGGCCTTTGGGGTAAATCTCTTGTTTCGAAATGCGAGTATTAAGAACATGCCGTCCCTCATTGCATCAGATGGTCGATGCAAAACATTTGACGCGGAAGCTGATGGATTCGGTCGGGCTGAAGGGTGTGCCGTCCTGGTTCTCAAGCGCTTCCCCGATGCCCTCAGGGATGGTGACAGAGTTTGGGGGGTCGTAAGGGGCTCTGCGATGGTACAGGAGGGGCCTAGTCGAAGTATGGGCACCCCCACGGTTCACTGCGAAGCCTTGGCAATGAGGTTGGCCCTCGAGGATGCGGGAGTTGAGGCTAAGGACGTCAGCTTTGTGGAGACCCATGGGACTGGGACACCCGTGGGTGACCCCATTGAAGTCTCCGCCATGGCTGAAGTCTACTCTAAAGGAAGGACAGAAATTCTGACTATCGGGTCTGTCAAGACGAATATTGGTCACACTGAGTCTTGTGCTGGATTAGCAGGGATCATCAAGACGCTCTTATCCCTCAAGAACGAAATCATTCCGCCCCACGTGAATTTCAAAAACCTGAATTCAAAAATAAATTTGAATTCCATTCCCGCCCAATTGCCCCTCACTCCTCTGGAATGGAAAAGAAATCCGAATGGGAAAGCCCGGATTGCTGGGATCAGTTCGTTTGGAATCACTGGAACGGATGCTCATCTCATTCTCCAGGAGACACCCACTGACCTTCCATCCTCCTCGGCCCTCCAGCTGAGTGCAGCCCAACCTTTAGAGATTTTGAAACTGTCGGCCAAAACGGAAGAGTCTCTTGGAGCCCTTGTCGAATCTTACACTAAATTCCTGGAAACCACTCCAGAAGCTCTTGCGGACATTTGCTTCACAGCTAATTGTGGTAGGTCAGATTTCCCCTTTAGGTCTGCCACTGTTTGCTCAAGTAAGTCGGAGCTGTTACAAAAGCTCGGGAATCCCCTCACAAGTAATCAGCTGGGGGTCCAATCAGCTCCGAAAATCTGCTTCCTCTTCACTGGACAAGGATCTCAGTACCTGGGGATGGCCAGAGCTCTGTATGACAACTGCCCAACATTCCAAATGCATTTCGACAGTTGTGACACTCTTCTCAAGAATAGATTTGACATTAGTATAAAGGATGCGATGTGGGGGGACATGATTGAGGAATTGAGTCGAACAATCTATAGCCAAACGTCGATATTCTGTGTCGAGTACTCTCTTCTCAAATTGTGGGAATCCTGGGGGGTCAAGCCTGATATTGTCTTGGGTCACAGTCTAGGAGAATTCGGAGCAGCGGTTGCAGCCGGGATTCTGAAATTCACTGACGCTCTTGTTTTAGTAGCTGAACGAAGTCGACTCATCGACAGCTTGCCCGGGGGGAAGATGTTGGTAATCAAGGAGACGGAGGTGGAGGTGGCTTCCTTGTTGAACAAGGCTTTTAGAGGGATGGATAAGTGGCTGGACTTTGCGGCCGTTAACTCACCAGACCAAACGGTGGTGGCAGGTTCGGAAGAGAGTGTTCGGGAATTCGCCGACTTTTGTGGAGCTCAAGGGCTCAAAACTCACATTTTGGATGCAACGCACGCCTTCCACTCGAGGCATATGGACCCAATGTTATCGGAATATCGGGAAATCGCCTCCAATATAAATTACTACAACCCAACTTGTACATTTATTTCTGGGATGGAAGGACGACGACTTGAAGACACGGAAGTGGACTCTGATTACTGGGTTCGACACACGAGGCAAGGTGTTCAGTTTATTTCCGCGAGTAAGTCCGTTCTCAAAGAAGGTGAGTCGCCGATATTCCTTGAAGTGGGACCCCACCCAGTTCTCTCAGCCTTGACCCTCAACAATTCAAATCAGCCCTTAACATGCCTTCCTTCTCTAAGGAAGAAATCCGATGAATGGTCCACCATACTGACCACACTAGGAACCCTCTACACCAAGGGAGTGGAGGTAAATTGGTGGAATGTCCACCAATATTCACCACGGAACAGAGTGACACTGCCGTACTACCCTTTCCAAAATAAAGCTTATTGGTTTGAATCCAAAGAGCAGATTCAAAGGCCGATCCACCCCCTCCTTGGCGTCCCCTTGTCCAGTCCTTCATGTCAAAAGATATTTCAAAGCTCCTTGGATCTAAACAAGCACTTGTACTTGAAGGACCATGAAATTGGGAACCAAGTGATCTTCCCCATGGCAGGATTCTTAGAAATGTGTATCGTGGCTGGACACTCTGCAGTTCTTTGTATAGAAGGGGACTACAACCTCCCAACTGCCCCCTTGACAATCCAAAACTTTCAAGTTGAGGGCTCCCTTGGGATGACCCTTAATAGCAACGCCATCCTTCAAACGATCGTGTCGACTGAGGACGCTTCAGGGGAGGCTCGGGTCACAGTTCACAGCAAAATCTCCCTGGACAAAAAGAACCAGAAATGGATTCGCCATGCCTCCGGAGTCTTCCTCCCGTATGCGCTCAAGATTAGTAATGACGACAATAACAACCTGGGGAGCCCTGAGGAAGAACTTGAGGTTGTGAGGCAGAGGTGCAGGGTCAAGGACGACCGGATCTTCTATGACAAGTATTGGGCTCTGGGACTCAAGTTGGGACCCAGCTTCCGAACATCTACGGAAAAATACAAGGGAGAAGATGGTGAGAGTTTTAATGTGATCGAGTTGACCCAGAACTCAGATGGCTACGTCCTCCACCCGGTGGTCATCGATGCCATGATTCAAGCCCAGGTCTTTGCGGACACGACGCCCAACCCAACCTCCTTCTCCGTCCCGATCTCAATCAATAAATTCGTTTTGTACTCCAGAATAGAGAAATCTTCCTCCTACATCTACGTCGACAAGAGGAGCAAAGGGGACTTGAGGTCTATTATCCTATATGATGAGTTTGGGAAAATCCTTGCCCGCATGGTGGGATTGACACTGATCGAAACGACGGTGAGTTCTATAATGTCGGCCCTGGAGGCTCAGAAGACGTCACTTCCTCCAATGTACAAGGAGGTTTGGAGGGACTCGGATGCTAGTGGGTGGGACTCCAACTCAGCTTGGGTTGGGGATCTGAACGATTTATTTCCTCAAGACTTTATCCGTAAGACGAACAAGGAGTTTGAATCTTTTAATGAGGCGGATGGGGAGTTTTTCGAACTGTCAGACCAACTCTACCTCATGTTCATCATTAATGGGCTGTACTATCTCGGATTTGAGCCGAGTGTTGGTCAGGTGTACGACTTGACGGAGCTCTTCGTCTCCCTGCGAGTCCAGTCCAAGTACATGGGCCTATTTCGAGCCATCATTACCGAGTTGGGGAAGGAAGGTTACTTAGAGATGAGGATTTTGGGACGACATAGCCTGGAATTTGAAGTGATAAGTCCCCTCCCTTCAAAAGAAGAAGTGAAGGTTCAAATAGACTCCCTTCAGTCTTCCCCAAGATTAGCAAACAATATCGAAATCCTGGCTCTCTCTTCCACGGGACTTCTTTTGGGACCAATCCTTCGAGGGCTGACTGACCCCTTGCCCATACTCTTCCCAGGAGACACTTCAAAAGTAGGCCCTGTGGAAGCCTACTATCAAGAGAGCCTCAAAACCAAGATATCTGGTGACCTATCTCGCATCCTCTTTGGAGGTAGTTTATTCAGAAATGTCTCCAGCACCGGTAAGGGTCACTGCAAAATCCTCGAGATTGGATCCGGCACTGGAGCCTTGACCAGGTTAGTCCTCCCTCATTTGAAGCATAACCCTTCTTCTTACGACTACACCTTCACGGACATTTCTTCCACCTTCTTCCACCATGGGCAGAAGATCTTCCAAGACTCGAGGATAAATGTCAAGTACAAGACCCTGGATCTGGAAGTTGATCCCTTGAGCCAGGGCTTCGTCCCTCACCAGTACGACTTCATCTTTGCAGGCTTAGTGGTCCATGCCACGAAGGACATTAGGGAGTCGATGAGTCACCTCCGGAATCTTTTGAAACCCGGAGGAATCCTTGTCCTCGGTGAGTTGGTCAAGTCCCCCCGGGATGTGAACTTAGTGTTCGGGATGCTGGACGGCTACTGGAGATTTACGGATAAGGACCTCCGGCCTTGGAACTGTGAGATCTCATACGCCAAGTGGGACTTAGTTTGCAAAGAACTCAACTTTGTCCAGACGGTCAGTTTTACCTTCTACGATGCGAGTACTGCGTTTATATTTGCCCAAGCGAGTCAAGACTCCACCTACGTCCTTTACAAGAACGTGTCAATTGAGGAGCCTGTGGAAAAGAAAAGTTGGATCCTTTTTGATGCCCAACAAGGGGAGTTTGGACAAAATTTAGGAAAGCGATTGGAAAGTATGGGTCGAAGAATTTTCCATGTAAGGAGGAGTAGAGACAACTCTTACCGAAGGTTGACCAATCTCTCATTTGAAATCCGCACTGACCAATCTGCGGACATGGAGACAGTGTTCGGAACTATCACTCGGGATCATAAACTCGAAGGGGTTGTCTACCTCTGGGGCTTGGACGAGATGTTGCCGATGGACTATAGAGAACTGTGCGAACCGTTCTTGTACATTTGCAAGAATATTTCATCCCTTAGCAAAGTCAAGTTGCTGAGTTACACAAGGGGCTTGATTAACATTGGGGATGAGGACTTGAGTTCCCCTACGGCAAGTCTCATTATAGGGATGAGCAAAACGGTATGCAATGAGATGCAAAGTGTTACATGCAAGTACGTGGATTTGGACATGAAGGAATCTGTGGGAAACAATGAGACGGAGGTGGACCAAGGAGTGAGGGAAATTTTTATTGATGATTCCGAACCTCAAGTGGCTTATCGAAATAATCGTCGACATTTGTGTCGACTCGGGGCTTATAAAGTTGCAAAAACTTCATTGGCTCTCCCGAGGTCGGACCACTTCCAAATTATTTTGCCGCAGAGTAACTCGATATCAGATTTGAAATTTGTGCAAGCTGAGCCCCTAGTTATTGAAGGCACCGAGGTGGAAGTTCAGGTCATAAGTTATGCCCTCAATTTCCGTGATATTTTAAACATCCTCAAACCCGACAGTCAGTTTCAAACTATGACGAATGTAGGGATCGACTTTGCGGGGATTGTAACATCGATTGGACCTCACGTTCTCACCCGCCAGGTTGGAGACCGAGTTTTCGGAATGATTTTCGACGGGAAAGCCGTACCAAGCTATATCCAGTTAAGTGAGGACAATGCCCTTCCTATTCCGGAGAACATGACATTCAACGAAGCGTCCACATTACCAACGGTCACCATCACGGCTTTAGTTTGTCTTTTGAAGCTGGCCAAACTTAAAGATAAGGAGACGGTACTTATCCACACGGGATCCGGCGGAGTGGGCTTTTGTGCCATCAAGATTGCCCAGTCCCTGAATTGCAATATAATTACAACTGCTGGGAGCTGCAGGAAACGGGCATTCTTGAAGAACCTTGGAATTCAGCATGTCTTCAACTCCAGAGACACGACATACAAAGACAAAATCGTGGAGGCCCTAGGGGGCAATTTAGTCGATGTCGTCCTCAACTCCCTAACGAGCCCAGGATTCAAGGAAGCGTCCCTGCAAGTTTGTAAACCAGGAGCTCGATTCATCGAAATGAGTAAACTTAACACGTGGACTGAGGAGGAGGTCAAGTCCCTCCGTCCTGATGTCAACTACCAAATTATTGACATTTCAATTGACCTAACTGTACAGTCCAGGGTTAAAGCCTTACTAGAGGAGATGCAGAGTTTAATTACAAATTCAATCGTGAAACCCTTGCCTTACGTACGGTTCGATGTGTCAGATATTCGGGAGGGGTTGAATTATTTGCAGAAGGCCAAGCACATCGGGAAAGTGGTGTGTGTAATGCCAGAAAAGGATCACAAGACTCTCCTCTTTAATGACCGTAGCACTTACTTGATCACGGGGGGCCTAGGGGGGATTGGAATTGAAGTGGCAAAGTGGATGACAACCTCGGGGGCAAAATACATCGCCCTTGTGGGCAGATCTCAGCCGAGTGACCATGTCACCCAAGAGATCAAGAAACTCAACTCAGAAGGGCTCCAAGTTTTCTCGGTACAATTAGACATTGGGGATTACGACGCTTGCCGGCTTGGGTTGCAAGAGCTCAAGTCTATGAACGTCCCACCATTGAGGGGTGTAATGCATGCCGCCGGGGTGCTCTCAGATGCGGCCTACATCAACCAGACCTGGGCTAACTATGAGAAAGTTTATAATGCAAAGGTCAAAGGTGGATGGAATCTCCATGAATTGACATTGTCCTACCCCCTGGAACATTTCGTCATGTTCTCCTCGTGCACAGCCAACTTTGGACCAGTTGGTCAGAGCAACCACGTGTCCGCCAACAGTTTCCTCGACTCCTTAGCCAACTACAGACACTTTCTAGGTCTTCCAGCTACAACTATCAACTGGGGTCAATGGGGTCAAGTTGGAGTTGCAGCCAGTTTGGAAGTAAATGGATTCAGACCCTTTACAGTGCTCCAGGGGATTTCTGCCCTAGATCGGGTTATGAGGACTCTTGAGTTGCAAGTTATGGTGGCGGAAGCTGATGTTGGCTCACTTAGAAGATTTATACCATCCTGTCGAAATACCAAATATCTTGAAGAAGTGACAGATGCAAATGAGGGGAGTAAGGATTTCAAGTTCACAGTCCAGAGGGACGAGTTTTGGATCGAGTATGAGTCCAGCTCAAATAAGTTGGAAGTTGCCAAAAAGTATACAATTCTCATGATCCAGCCTATCCTCAAAATGGATGAAGTGATTGAGGACACTGTGGACTTCCAGGATATCGGATTGGACTCGTTGATGATGATTGAGCTCAAGAATTCCGTCCAGACGCTTTTCGGGGACAGAGCTCAGATATCAATGAATACCGTCAAGGACTGCAACAATGTGGCTCAACTGGCTAGTCGGATTGTGGAGCTTGCATCCGTGAAACTTGTCCATGATCTCGAAGCTCCACCGACTGCCGAAGAATTTCAGAAACTTATTCGACAGGATATTCAACTCCCCTTGGAAATATATCCACAAGGTCAGAGTTATTGTAAAGCGTCGGAAATCAGGACTGTTCTAATTACTGGCGTTTCGGGTAAGTAACAAGGACAAACGAATTAGTTTTAGTTTTGAACCTGTTAAACTCATTGATTTTATTTTAATTCAGGGAACCTCGGCACGTACGTCCTTCGAGAACTCTCAAGACGACCTCAAATCGAAAAGATCTATTGCCTTCTGCGACCCACACCCAATATCTCATCTCAAGAGAGACTCCTCTCCATTCTAAACGAAAAGAAATTGTCCCAAGACATTCGATTAGAAATACTTGAAGCCGTCACGGGAACAATCGCAGAGCAAAATTTGGCTTTACCTCAAGAGTTATTCTCAAAGTTATCCCAAGAGGTAGACGCAGTGGTCCATTTGGCAGTGAAGGCGGACAATCTGGACATTTACCGAGTTGCTCAGGATTCCACCACTGACATGCGAACAGTGAATGTAATTGGAACACTGAATGTCCTGGACTTTGCCTGTAAATCCAAGCCCAAGCACGTCTACCACGCCTCGTCGATAGCCGCAGTCGTCAAGGTGGACCAAGATCAAAATATCTCCGAGGAGTTTTCATTGCTTGAGGATGCTGAGAACATGCCCAACATGGGGTATCCCGTATCCAAAGCCATCGCCGACGCCCTCATGGAAGAAGCCATCAAACGGGGACTGCCTTGCAAAGTGTTTCGACTTCCGAACATCAGCGGAGACAGCAGGACAGGAGGGAACGTATCGGCGATTGATAACATCCTCATGCACCGGTTCATGGCGTATCTTCATATGGGGATTGTGCCTGACAATAGCTGGACACTTCCGCTCATGCTACTCCCGGTGGATGTTTGTGCAGAGCTGTCTGTTCAAGTATTCCTGGATGATGAGGCCGGGTATGAGGTCTACAATGTGTTCAATCCGTATGCAAATGAGGAGCAGGATTTGCTGAAGATTGCTGAGGACTTGGGCTATCCTGAGCTGAAAGTAGTAGAGGCTCAAGAGTTCTATAATCGGCTGGATGAGTTGGAGGATAGCAAGCTGTTTTATTTTATGAAGAGATCGTCACGGGATCGGGACATGAGGTACTTTTTGAAAAGTGCTGTTCCCTGGTTGTCCAACTCTAAGGGTGTGTTCTTGAGCAAGAAGCTCTCCAGGTTGGTCCCTCAGTATCCAGAGAGTTTGGAAGGGTCTTTAGATATTCTTAAAAGGGATTTATTATTTGCCAAACAGTCTGGAGTGTTTTCCAAACTTGGATTGACTTTGTAATTACTTGTATTTAAAATTTAGGTTAAAGAGTATTTATTTTTTGTTCTTAGTGTTGGTTGTATATAAAATATGGACTATTATTTTAGTGTTGAGAATGTTGAGATATGATTTAAATGTATGGAAACTTTTGGGCTAATCAAAATCATGACTGTACTACCGACTTGAATGTGGATGCCGTTTTATGAATTGACTGCGATAGCTGTAGCATTGTTTTTAAATCTCGCTTTAATAAAGTCACAGTAAACGCTTAGATGGGTAAGGGCCCCTGGCTCCGTATTATTAACATGACCATGAGCTAGAAGAATGAAAGCAGTTGACAGTTTGGGACAATTTTAGTCAAAAGACGAAACACAATCTGCCACTGACTAACACACTAAGTTACAAGATAGGAGGACGAATCGAGGTCATAATCCCCGACAAAGTTTTCTGAAGTTTCGATCGGGAGTCCTCAGAGTTGTCCCCACTGGGCTCAGTGTAGGTAATGTTAGGGTCATAGTTGGTCAGGGAGTAGTAGGCCTTGGTGGTGGCGGTCTTCTTCCCATGGTGGCTCTCCCTCATATACATACGACCTAGATAAATGATACGGCCGTCCTTCTTTTCCCCCACGATCCTGAGGGCCTCAAGGGCCTGATTCAGCGGGTATGTGTTGTGCATGGATTTGGAGTGGCCCGTGTTGGACTTGAGGTCAGGACAAATCTTGGAAAAGTCCTTGGTGTAGTCCAGAATAACCGAGTCCTTCCCGTCGTCATGTTCGTCCTTCTCGAAATTCTCGTCCATGGGCCCCACGGAGGCTGTAAAGGGGGTGACAGGGGCAAAGGCCAAGCTGTTCCATCCGATGTAGCTCATCTTCTGATTGCACGAGGACTTGACGATCAGTTTATTCTCCCATAGGAACCCCAGCCACCCGTTGAACCAGTCCATTTTCATCATGGAGATTAAGGTGCCGTGGAAGTGGCCTTCTGGGACTTTGTTTGGAGCATAGCCTTGGTGGAAGACACAGTCCAGGTCATTTTTATACTTTACGAGGTCATCGTGTTCTTCTATCTGATATTTCTTGCTCTTCTGTAAGGGTCACAAATTTACATGTTTCAAGTTATTTTGTTACGACACCAACAATGAAGTTTTTTTTTTAATTGCTCGGAATCTATCAATGTCAGTTAGGGATCAATGAGTCGAGTTGAGTGAGTTGAGTTATGAGTCGAGTTGAGTGAGTTGAGTTATGAGTCAAGTTGAGTCAAACTTACTCAATGATTTGCAAGGATTTTTTAATATAAATGAAATGAAAGCTTACCTTGCAGTTGCGTTTGAAATATTTCTTTGACTTATCAATGGCTTTGCTGGAGCGATTTGATTTGCTGTCATTTTTTTCGTCCGACTCGTCCGAGTCCTTGTCCTTGTCCTTGTCCTTGGCTGCTTCTGTAGTCCCCCACAGAACATTGAGTATGGATAATAATACAAAGATCGTTACTAGCTTCGCCGCAAACCTCATTTTATATTTAATTGAATTCAAAAACTCTTAAAAATCCTTTGTAATTAAGTGAATGTGTTAGAGATTCTCGAACCACCGACTGAGTCCGTCCTCGCAAAAAGACTCGTCCACAAGGATTGATTGAAAGTAGTCGGAGGTTGAGTTCTCTCTCTTTTGTTTTAGCCGAAAATGACATCAATGATCCATTGGGTTTAATTGGAAAAGAAATTTGGATTTCTATTGTTCCAAAGTGGGACTGGAATTAAATGGTCGATTGTCTAGAGCTTTGAGCTCCTTTGAAAATGGATTTTTATACTCATTTCAAGGACTGGTGGGATTCATTGGGAGTGGAATCGAGTTTATAAAAAATTATTTAATATCGTAAACTCATGAGAAATTTATTACCACCAGTCCTAGGAGATTTTGTATGAAAATATTAAGCAGTAACGACAGTTTATTTATTGGACGAGGGATGATTTTTGAATTGATTAAAGTTTAAAATTGAATGGGAAGTTTAATTAAAATTTCGGATGATGAGATTTAATTTTTTCATGCTCACGAAGTACTATGGGCTGGGCTTATCATCAGTCAACATTTTCAGCTACTACTACTTTTTTACCGAAAAAAAACTGAAATTTCTTTTCAAATCCGAAATCCAAACGGGCATTACGACTCTTGTCTCAGAAACATTTAAAGTGAGGACACTCGGGATGGTCAAGGGGGTTTACAGCTCAAACGCCCTTGGTCACCAAAGCATATGAGAAATTTAGTTGCCAAGGGAAATCCTTTTAAAAAAAATTTTCGAAACAACTTGAGCTTTCAGCTTGAGCTTATCTAAAACCGTTTTCAAATATTTTTATACCAAGGACACAAATAACGACTTTCAGAGCATTGGGATTTAGGACCAACATGAAAATATAGTTTTGTATTTTTTTATCTATTATAAAGTTGGGATAAGTTAATTACAATGACAGTGTCGTACACTCATGAAGTAGCCACTGGCAAAGGTCAGGATTCCATTGATATTCTAATATTTAAACCCCATCGACCTAAGCTATATTTTATTTGGCCTCACCTGACCTAGGTCTTGGAAACTTTGGTCGCCTGCTCCTAAAATGGAGAGGAGGGGCTTACAACCTTGTACTCCCCGAGCTGGCAGGGTATGCAATTATCTACGCCATCATCAGCCTCACTTACCGTTTTGGAATCAAAGGTCACCCCCAGCATCAGTAGTAAGGGTCACAATTAACATGACCTCCTCACCTTTCTTATCTGTCCACTACCTAAAACTCTTGTCCCCTTCTCAAGCGCTTTTGACAAGCTGGTCAAGTACTGCGGAGACTATGCCGGTGTGATTCCAGTTTCGTTCGTCCTAGGATTCTACGTCTCACAGATTGTGACACGTTGGTGGAATCAGTTTATGACGGTATGGACACCCCACTCTCCTATCCTTATGAATAAATCTCTTCAGTTTGAGTAGAACATCCTCTTGTGTCCATAGATTCCTTGGCCTGATGCTCTAGCTCAGCTTGTGGTTACTGGAATCGAAGGAAATGTGAGCTTAAAATTAGTTTTAATTTAGGCCCCAATAGGGCTAAAAAAAAATCTACAAGATATTTAGCTTCAAGATTTGTTCAGTGGGGTCAGCTATGGATAAGCTGTGGAACGGACAGAGAGACATTTTAAGTGGATTATAGAGCAGACTAGTTACTAATAAAAGTGTGTTGAAATGATTGAATTTGTAAGGATGAGATTGGAAGGCTTATGCGACGGACTATAATGCGCTACGCGAGCCTCACCTTTACGATGACGATGATCATGCTGAGCCCCCAAGCTAAGACTCGCTTCCCAACAATCGGTAAGCCATTGTTATTGACGTATCAAATATTTAATTACTCTCCGTGTTAATTGATGAATAATGTAGCTGATTGTTGGCAGGTCATCTCGTGGAAGCTGGTAAGGGGTCAATTAGTTGCCTTTTGTGTGACAATGCTGATATTGTTGTTAACAATGTTAACTGAGTTGGTTCTGCTCCTAGGCTTCATGTTACCTCATGAGAAGATCATCTTTGATGAGCTCAACAAAAAGACGGACTATCCCAAGTTTTGGATTCCTATTATTTGGGCCGGAAACTTGGTCACACGGTACGATGAGCTTCAAAGATTTTTCTGCAATAACAATGTAATTAAAAAATACAATTTGAAACTTTTGATTGTTGTAAAGAGCTCGGAAGGAAAATAGGATCAGTAGTGATTTGATTTCTGCCAATATCATAACTGCCTTGGGTATTTTTAGAACTGGATGTGGAACTCTTTTAAGCTATGATTGGGTATTTTTTTAAAGTTTCAAAAACCTATTTAAACTTGCATTTAAAAAAGGATTTTTTTTACTTTTAGATTTGCATCCCCCTCGTTTACACTCAAGTGAGTTACTGTGTCGTTTGCTCGGATTCTTTCAGTTCATTCTCCAACAAAATAGCTGCCATGGACCATTCAAGTAGAATGGCTTTACTTTTCTGAAATTAATGCCAAATGACAACTCTAGTTTCACAGATATGTTTTTAAAAATCCTACCTGAATGGTCCATGGCAGCTTCTCGTGGAGAATGAAGTTAAAGATTCCCAGCAAAGCAGACAGTAGAAGATAGTTTTGTATTTATTACTTGAGAATGATTTAAATTAATTTAAATAACTGAATATAGGTGGTCACCCTGGCTGTGTATTTGTATTTTTTGGCCGCCTTGGTGGGGAAGCAGTTTATAGAGGATGAACACGAGCTTGTGAGCTGTGCATTTAAAAAAAATCCAGTTTAATTAATTAAATTTTCAAACTACTTTATCATATTAATCTAATTAATCTAATAGGACCTGTATGTGCCTATTTTTCTATTCCTCGAGGTAACTGTAGCTTATACATTTTTGAAATCAAGTATTGAGTTTCTATTACAAATACGGGTTTAAAAAAATTATTTTGTCTATCCCCAGTTTTTTTTCTACATGGGATGGCTGAAAGGTTTGCAGAAATTTTAAATCCCCACCAATTGGAAAATGAGTAATGACTCACGATTAAGATTTTAATGAATTAGTGGCAGAAACGATGGTGAATCCGTTTGGGGAGGATGACGATGACTTTGAGGTGAATTGGCTTATCGATAGGAACCTCAAGATATCTTATATGATTGTGGACGAGATGCATCAAGAATACCCGGAATTGATGAGGGATGAGCATTGGGACGAAGTCATCCCAGGAGAGCTCCCTTACACAGCAGCCTCTCAAAAGTACAAAGTCGAGACTCACTTGGTAACTCGTCCATTTATTTAAATTATATTCCCTCCTATAATTAATGAGATTTGGGAATATATCAAACAGGGCAGTGCTGTACGAGCTAAGGGAGATGACCCTAGTAACATGGAGAAGATCCGTTTCGTCAATAAAGTATTTCATTCTTGGCCTCATTGTAGTTTCCATTTCATATAGTTCATACTGTGCCTTTTGGTGTAACTCTTCTTATCTCATCTCCAAAGAAAGTGGCGGCCATGGACCGTTGACGTGGGATGTTTTTGTGGATTTATGTTTCTGAAAGTTGTACCAATTGGTCGTTTCTACCAGCTGCTCCAACATAAAAATTGGAAAAATCCTTAAAGGCGACTTTTGTTGGGACTGAGATGAGAATAGTTATATCAAAGGGCACAGTGTGCAAAAGTTTATTTAAAATACAGAATTATTGATTTCAGGAATATGAAGGGTCAATGATAAGTCAGTCATCACCTTTAATGAATCAAAGCTCAAATAGAGGAGGAGGGACAAATCAAACCCGTAGGTCATCCCTTGTTGTTTTTTAATCACTGCTCCTTTGGAGGTGTAAAATATTTTAATTTATTCAATTTCAAGGGTATTCTGTAACGAAACGGCCTTCGTATTCAATGGGTAACGTTTCTTTTTAACTAATGTGTCTGTAACTTAAACGAGAATTTTAATAATGCTTTATTTTTATTGAACTTTGAACTCTTTGTTGACAATTACAGTTAATACAGTTGTAGAGAGTATTGAACCCTTGACAGACTACTCGGCCGGGGTATGAACCTCAATCCTTCATCAGTTTTCATCAAACTTGATATTTGAATAATTCTAAATGGTCGAAATACTTTTAGGTAGAAAATGGTAAAAAGCTCAAGCCGTATTCTCATCTAATTGAACAAAGAAACACACCCGTAACTCGTAAGTTGATAATACGATTACAATTTTGTATTTAAAACTAAAAAAAAGTCATAGCTGAAAGTTTTTGTCTCCCCCAGCCCAATCTCAGGAAGGTTTCAGCAATGAAAAGTAAAGTTTACTAAAAAATTAAAGATTTTTTTGATTGATTTTTGAATGAGAGATGATTTATAAATTAGAAGCTTGGAATTTGATTTAAAATTTTTTCCAGGACGCATGGCCAACGACGAGATTCAAACCCAAAACAAATACCTCGAAAAAGCATGTAGAATGATTGGAAAAGCTTCTTTAGGATCACTTAAGACAATTATTTAAATGATTTTTTATTACATGACGCTCATTCGTATTGATCAAGATGTAGGTATTAATAAAATCCTACCAAACTATATTCTCTCAGTCTTCTTTTGAGCATTGGGTTGGATTAAAATAAACTTTAAGTTTAAAATTATACACACAGAATAAATGAGTGAAAAATTTTCATTCTAAAAACCTAATTATGATGAATTTAGAATGATTCATTTAATTGATGAAAAACTAAATTAAGACCTTTGTTAAAAACTAACTCACCCAAAGATTTTCAAAACACCATTCGTAACTGAGTTTGTTATTCATAAAAACGCTCCAGTCTTAAAAAATGGCTTAAAATAATAGATTTTGCCATATGAGGGAAATTGAGTGTCAAGTGGTTCAAAAATAAGGACACCACTCGACTCTGACTTTACATACGCACAGTCATCAGATAAAAATCCTTTATGACTGCAATTTAATGTGTCCACAGTCCACAGAAGAGAATGTGTTGGGTTAAAACGATCCCATGCTTCCTCAAGAGCTCCTTTGACAATCCAAGTAGCGAAACGAGTTATGAATCCAATGCAATCCTAAGAATAATGAATACATAATTTAATTAGATCGTTCTTAATTACACAGATACTAAAAAAGGGAACTCTAGTTTATACTACCGGATCATAAATAATTAAAAGTTATTCAGTTCCACGAGCCATTCTTAATTTATTATTTCGACAATAGATCGTTAAAAGATTTTTTTGTTTCATATGAGTACCCTTGCTAATAATTGTATCATCTTGTCGAGTAGCTTCACTTATTTGTTTTACCTACAATAGTATGAGTTGCAACTGGCCACAGATGACATGAATCCATCACAGATTGTCACTTTATGTCATCCAGAAGGAATTTGCAGACCAGAAGGCTCCTCCATAAATCACCTGAAAAACCTAGCCCGGAAGAGAGTAGAGATTTCTGAACCCGTCCATATAACTTATTCCACAATAGGGAGGTTGCGATGCAGGGATTTTTAGCTTGTGATCGGGACTGTAGCAAATCTTTCAAAATTGGTACAGGTACAATGAGAGGCTAAAAATCCCCAAGACACACTGTCTCTCAACCTCTCTAATATCGATATTTTTGTTAATGTTCAAAATCATTTGAATGTTCTTGATCAAGTTGTTTGTATTGGCCAAAGGGAAGATGGACATTTCTCTACAATTGCAAAACGAATAATTAATCAGAGAATTAATAGAATCATTGACTTTGGCAATTCTTATAGATCGAGTGCATCTGATTAATTTATGCAGTCTAGTCTCCTTACACAACTTTGGTTGGAAGTGATCCATTTACTATTGCTTCAGTTTTGTCATTTCTCATTTCGTAGAGGGGCATCAAAAATAATTATACGCTCTAAAAAAAACTCGTACTACTCTTTAGTAGTTTTTGAGTTTGATAAGTTTTGTGGGAGGATTTCCAAGGTTTATTTACAATAAAGAATTGAATTTCAAATCTTTTAAACAAACTATTAATTATTTATTCGATTATGGATTTAGAATTAAGCTCATCAGAATATTATTCTCAGACATTTCTCACTTTTTTGACATTTATTTGAGCAAACTATAAAATAGAAGACGTTGTTACACATCTCCCAGTCCTTATAATTATAAAGTGCATATCGTGATTCCATATACTCAGCATTCCCTATAAGCCACTCCAACTAAAGTCAGCCTGCTCTTTAAGTGTCAAATTAAAAGAGACAGCCCTCCATAATACAACCAGTCACAATAAAAGGACCATAAAAATGTGACCTTTCTCATGGAAATTAACATATTTGTGACCCCAGACGTGAATAACTCACCAGAGTTCATTAGCATCGACCACCCTCAATCTTTGAAACTGAATCCCCTCCATAAATGGACTGTTAGTGTTGACAATGGTGTTGACCTTGTCCAACTTGGCCCTCACGTTATTAGCACTAGACCCTTGGGGAAGAGCCTCGGAGCCTTTGTACTTTTCCCACGCCCTCTTTAATTCTATTTTATGGAAAGAAGGACTCGTGTTATTTATGGATGAGGGTGTGTGTTGTTTATGGATGATCCGTATTTTGAATTGAGAGTTTATGAATGTTAAGTTCATTCTTGCCATCTGATATTGCAGAGTCAACTCGGCCAACGTTTCGCAACATTCTTGTTTGCAGAAGATGCCAACTAGTCTCGATTAGTAGAGGAAACTAGATCAGATCTATTTTGCAATCCTGTACCTTGATACAAAATATTATTGCCATATCATATTACTGACATTAGACATTTTGGATGTCAGAATAATGGATTTGATATTGGAGTTAGTGAAGGTCTGCATATTTGGGATTAAATTACAAGTTGCACTATTGAAACACCTGGGGAGAAAACTAATTCAATTAGCTAGTCCTTGTTCAAAAGTGTAGTTCTTGGCCCGGAGGGGGTCACAATTTACTTTTGGGGTAGCAATAGTTGGAAACTTTGGTCTTATTAATAGATTTTAAACTCAAAATTCTCATGCCTTTGAGCAAGGCTGGAGAATTCTGTCTTTTGAACTACTGAGCGAAGCCCTGGCAATGTTTATACTAACTTATTAATTAATGCATAAGAGACATTTTGGATGTTTGTTAGCTAGTGCAGCTCCTTACTGTGAATGTTCATGTGTCCGTCCGTCCGTCTGACCGGTCGATACGTTCCGAACAAGTCTATTGTTTTCGATATCTGTTTTCAGATAACGACATTGGACAGGCGTAGTTAGCATTGGATTTCTATTGAACTAGCCATCGGTGCCCGCTATAACGGGCATCGCATCGCCTAGAAAAATAATCTGCCATAGGACCCGCCATTATGGGCATCATAGAGACGTCATCAAAGTGCCGGGGCACTGTGCAATTTTATCATAGAGTCGAGCGGTAGATTCAACTGGTAACAGACATACACACAGAGATCCTTGGCGTATTCTTAGTTAGATGGACGCAGCAGAACTAAATGCAATTTAAAATATTCGAAACTCAAATTTCCCTCGGTATTTGGTCATATCCGTGTCGAACGGTTTATTTGAACTTAAAGTGTTTGATATTAAAATCTGTTATTACAGGATGTCTGGCAGGAAGTTATAGAACGAGGCTCAAAAATCTTGTTTGATAAATGTTCAATGTACTGAAAAAAATTATTACCAGTATATTTGGATATTAGTTTTAAATTGATTGAAATTTTGAAAAATTCTTTGCATCATAGAATTGTGAATACAAACACATTTTCATTACCAAATAATTGTACAAAAATGTAAATTCCCTCTTGCGTCTTGTTGATTGCTTGCTTTTGAATTAGCTATTAATATGTGAGAGTGAATTGGCTACTAAACTCCATCTACTAATTGTAATGATGAGAGATGGATTTACCAATGTAATTAAAAATCAAGAGACTATCTTTTGTACAAAGTATTTGATTGTAGCATGCAATGCTAATGATCCACAAGGTTAAAGCATCTTCAGTCTTAATCATAATAACTCCTTCATTAAACGAAGGAAAAGCAATTTAGCCAAACTTGGCAATCAATTTAAAGGTTTTAATTTTAACTACCCTCATATAAATATGAAATATGTTATGCGTCATAGAATCTGCAGAGTGGACAATAACATGGCATTTGAATATTTTTTCCACCTGGACCTGAAACTATACATGCAAATTAAAATTTACAGGAAATACGTGAAATTTAGAAAACATGTTAAAAAAAATTATCAAAAAAAAATCACCATCTAAAACCAACTTTTGAACATCCTGAGCAAAACTCAAATCCGCTTTTAACTTGAATGAAATCAAAAGCATAAAATAATTCAAATATTTAAAGGGACTTGTAGATTCGTACTAATTAATAGTATTCCATACTACGCATTATATAATCTCTGCCCTAATTAGTCAATAATTCTTGACTAACTCTGTGGATATAGTGAGAGAGCTTAATTGTAAGAATGGCCAAGTCATTGGGTATTTATTTAAGGTAAGTTAGTGTCAATTAACGTCTCATATTTAATTCCTCACATTTCTAAGGAGAGAGAGAGAGTTCAAAGAGATTGGGAAGTAGGAACTCCCTGAGATTCTAACTACAATTCCCTACAGAGTTGGTAATCCATTAGAGCCTTAGCTTATTCCTATAGCCACACCACTCTTATATAATATCACAGTGGGATCGTTGAAAGAAGGTGATTGGAAATTGCTTGAGGCAGAGGTGTGTGTACACTTCAGATTCAAAATCATTCTAATTGCAATGAGAGCTCACAAGGAATCCACACCTCCGACAAATAACTAAATTGACCTACTTTGAGATTGAGGGGGGCTATTCACAAACACAAGGAACTCATTCCACACATGACACTGGAGTCTACGGCCTTGAACTAGGGGTGATAATTTTTTTTGGGTTTTCGGGAATCAATGTGATGTTTTAAAATGCCTCCGAAAAAAATCCCGATTTTTGGGCCCCCGAGCCCCTTCCGCGGCCATACGTATGAAAATGGAGCGGGACTTCAGATCTCCTCCCACGGGACGTATAATTTAAGAGCAGCCCCGTCTGATAAATACGGATGAGCCTTTTTATATCTCCTACTGTAGAATAAGTTGCCATAGCGTTTCTTAACTGCCGGTTATGAAATTGAGATTTGACAATGTCGTAAAAAATTGGAAAGAAAATTCCAAGGCTTCATTTAGTCCGGAACTTTGGAAATCGGTGGATAAAATGGAGTTTGTGGAATTTGTGTTCACTTCAGCATTATATTATATTCTTGTGGATTATTTTGAGCGACCAGTTCTAGAGGATGGAGAGGCTGAGAGAAACAAAACGGGAGTGGGCGAGGATGCTGAAGAACAACCCGTGTCCACATTTGAGCGAGTCATCATCTTTTCTGTTGTAGTAATTCTCGCATGGATTTTAAAACAATGGATAAAAAAAAAAAAAAAACCAAGACCAAGTACTTCCAAGGCTCGTCCAAATAAACTCCATTGGGACATGCCGATCCATGAAATCCCTCCCATCCCAGCCCTGGACAAACAACCGTAAGGGCTCTAACGATATTTAAATTCAACACTTTAAATAAAAATATTATCCCCCTGGTTTAGTAGTTTAGGTCTAGGGTACCAAGTTGTCGTGAAGGGATGGCCTGGCCAACATCACCGGCTACTACAAATACAAGCGGGCAGGGATACGACAATCCGAGAAATTACTCACAGACTTAAAAACGCTTTCCCCTTTACAGCTGGGCTCGTGTAAGGTTTTTTTTATAGTTCATTCATAAATTGTTTTATCAATCATTTTTCCATGTTGTCATGTTGTCTCAGAAAATCAACGTTTGAGAAAAGGAAATTGAGTCTTTCCGAGGGAGTCGAAAATCTATGCTCAGGAAAGGTTGTTTATTTAATCGTAAGTCTTCTCAACTAAATAGACTCTAACTTGAGTTCATAGTAACGAAAGCTAATAACGCACACTCTTCTTTAGGCAATCAAAAGTGAAGAGAAGTTGTTGGAGGCCTTTGAGCCTCGGACTCGGAAGAACAAGTCAACGCAATTCGGAAAGTCCTTTTTTGACAAACGTCCTCCGTCTAAATCAATGCACATAAATGTTAAGTCTTAAATTGTCTTCCCTTCAAGTCCCCCGTAGTGCAGAGCCAAGGAATCAACGGTGACAACTATCTTGACAATAAAACTAGAAACAAGCTATGTAAACTGAGCAGACAAAGGGGACAATGACCCCCTCTGCATATTCTTGAGAATAGTCAGAATAGTCAATGGATGAGTTGCAAGTTGGATATGGAATCAAAGTAGAGTAAAGGGCGTACTCGTAAAAATGTGTTGTTACATCATTAGATAGGGGCCTCCTTAAATTCCGGCTCCTTAAATAACTTCCTCACCGCCCCTTCATTAATACAATTCGGTGTAACATTTAAGTACTCACTTACATGGCTTAAATTATCGTCGGGAAAAAAGGTTAGGCTGTAAAAACTTTGTTTTGCCCTTATAAATAATTGCGATTAGTTCTGTGCTGATTCACCAATTTAATTCAGCAGTTGATTTGATTTTTAAAACGTTATGCTGACCTTGCATTGTCCTCATCTGAAAATGGAACACCACATTCTGATATCATTCTCCATTGAGTTACATACAATAGGAAGCCATTGTTAATTGTTGTAAGCATTGGCCGTAGTGTGTCTATTGAGTACGCTTGGATCTTGATGATCCTGATGGCCTTTTCCTCAATACATATAGCTGCAAAATCTCCATCTTCTACCTCTTTCTAATCACGTCCGGATTTCTTGGGAGTTTGTAGATGAGTCATGTGTTAGTTAGTGTGTGGAGAAGGGCGTGGTCGGGTTGAGCTTTTCACAATTCCAAAATCATTTGATACAAGTATGCAAAATTATCGAGGATAATGGATTAGTTGTGGAGTTCCCTTTTGTTTAGTCTTAATTGCCTTTTATATGGATAAAAAAAGGATGGTCTGTCAAATGAATTTGGCAGCGGTAGGAGCTCATCTGTAGAGCTTAATAGGAGTGCCGAATGATGGAGGGGAATCAATGTCAAAATAATGCGAGATTAAATAACACTATATGGAGGGAAATCACTTCCAAATTTGCCACTGGCTACTCATTGCTTAAGTGTGCTAAAAACGGATCTGAAGTCTCAGACTGGCTGTGCCCATTAATTTAAAGGGTAAGATGCATTTAAATGTAATTGACAAGGCGGTCTTTAAAATGTGATAGATAAACTTGTATTGAGAGTATTGAGCGTATTGAGGTATGAGGTAATTTATTCAAAGGACTATTTTGTGATTGTGAATGGGGCTAATTAATTGCGTCGTATGAATAACAAGAGGAGAGAAGAGTTGTGTGCAGAAGGAGAAGCAGGAGCGAAAAGTGATCAAGGAAATGGGTGGACACTTGGGAATTCGATCAACTAAATCAATTCCCACTACTTGACATCTCCTCACCTAATTCATTCATTAACAATCTTTTACAACATCTTTCCATTCTTTTAAAGATGACCCTTCTGTCTCACCCCCGTCTAGTTAGACTACATTTTTTCCCATATATATTTTTAAACAAGTACCCTTAGATTTAAAAGTTATTTCCATACCTTCGATACTTATAAGGAGGGGACATGGGTCAAAAGTTCATAGCTGACACCGGTGGGATTTGATTAGTCCACTTGAAATTTTATTATCATGACTCATAATGTAAATTACAATTCAACATTTCTGAGCTACATAAGATATTCATAAATACAAAGGGGGGGGGGGTAAGAGGCAATAGTCAATAGGCCCAACTAGTTAATGAAAATACCTTGTCATTTATATAATGTGTCCACACCATCCCTTGATTCATCGATGATCTAGATTTGACATGTAATTAAATGGACACCTTGTGTTCCTTATTCCCAGAGACGTGCCGAACCTACCCACACTGCCACCATCAACTACCATCACAAAGTCATCCTATGCTTGGACAGAGCTCATTCATCTCTCATCTGCATGCTAATTTACTATCACCGCTCCTCACATGACACACTTCCCCTCATAACTCAAGCAATTCCCTCTTCCCCCTCATAACTTATGAAAATGTCCACAAGGATAGAGAGAAAAAAGAGTTAGTAGTCCCAGTTCCTCGTATTTACAAATCATGAGGATAATTCACACGCCACCCTTGCCCAATCTCTCTACCATAATCCATAATCAACTTGTGCACTTGTAATAGTTGTAATTGTAACATTCGTAACACAGGTAATAACCTCTTGAATTGAGTGACTTTTGGTCGCTTTGTCATAATAAGGCAGGAGAGCGAGGTTAGTATTGCCTAATGGGCCGGGAAGCTAGGTAAGAATTATAAATCAGTGGCATTCCTTATTCGATGAGCTTTAGGATTACTTATGTCCCATCATTGTCACATTTGCCCAGGGATTTTGACACGTTGACACGTTTTTTAATGCCGGGTGACAGGTGACAGGTGACAGGGGATATTAGGCGTCTTGTCGGTGGGGCATGTGATTACACGCTGAGCATTCATTCTCCTTGTCTCAGATTTTGGACATGTTTTTTATCCATACTCGTTCATCTAACTCCTTCCTTCCAAATTATTACATGACTCGATTGTTAGCTATTAATTACTGAAAGTTATTGGGATGATAATATCACTAAATTAAATTAAAATTACAAGTCACACTTTTTTCTCAGGAGAGATGACTTAATTCCATAGCTTGTTAGAAAAATACAAACGAGGATGGGGATAAATTACAGAGCTAAAATCGGAACAGGATTAAGTTTGAATATGAGATGAATTAGACAGGGTGTGGTTGCTCAGTGTTAGCTATTCTTGTATTGGCAAGGTAGTCTGAGCCTTTGTGCCGAGCTGTTAAGACGATGGACGATCGTGATGTGCTCATAGAGTTATGGGATATTTGAAGAGCTTTCTTCAATTAACGAAATCTAAATCTCTGCTCCAAATGATACGAGATAAATATTAGAAATACTATGAGATAGTAATCCCAACGAGCTTATATAATAATACAAGGCGTAGTTTGGTTTAATTTAAACTTGAGATGTATGACATTCGGCCCTGAGATAGCTTGAAATAAATTTCTCTTAATTCCAACATAAATGGGATTTATGGGGCATTCATAGACTTTGGTATTTTTATAAAAATACCTACTGCCTTCTTAAAATGAGTTATTACAGTAGCTTTGGCTAATGGCTTATCACAGGTTATAGTTTAGTGGATAAGATTGGAGGTATGAAGAACTGAGTTGAGATCCTTGTTCAATAAGTTGAGATTATTATTTCCGAAGAATTAAATGTAAAGAAAACGGCTTCTCTTCTCACCTTCAGAGATCTTGAGGAGATCGTGACTCAGTACATTTCATTCTCAATTGTGGTCTATCACACAAGTAAGTATAACTTATAAGTAGCTACCCATTTGATGATCTTGTTATTCAAGGGTGATTAGCAGTGTTTTTTTTTTTATGGATCAGAATCGATTGCAATTTCTGACTTTCCGTGACTTTGAAGAATTTATATTTTGAGCCGCTACAAAGTTGCTAAATTAATTGCTCGAATAATCAATTATGTATGTATTGAAACTGTCAAACTAAGAATGACTTTGCTAAACATAAGCTATTAAATCACATGCAAAAGTGACACAAAAATCCTCTGGAAATTGGACAAATCTGCTAATTGGAAGTGGGATGAAACTATCCAGCTAAATTCAATGTTTAAATAGTTTAGTCTTTTAATAGTGTAATGGAAAATCCGTGAGGTGATTACTAATAAAAGGATTGAAATGAATGTCCTAGTTATCCTACCATATCCTCCACCTTTCTATTGTATCAAAAGAGTTGACAACATTATTTAAAAAATCAAAAGATGATTTCTATTAGATAAATCCCGTGGAGTGAAGATTATTGGATCCAACTAAAACTCACAAGTCGGTTGAAAACAACTCAACCCCAAGTAATAAAGATGCTTCACTTTAATCCAATAAATAGTAAAAAAACAAACAAAAAAAAACCTCAAAGCTTTCGTAGAAATCCAAAGTTTACGGATCAGAGAGACAAAGTGGGAAGATGTTGACAAGTAAAAAGTGTCCTTGTCAGTTATCTCTCTTCCAATTTATATTTCCATCACATTTTGAACACGAGTCTTTTTTATATACTAGAAAAGAATTTTCTTGCGGCTCTTTATAATAAATAGGGGGCTAGGCATAGAGTAATTGACTCGATTGATATTGCTAGAAGCTAGAGATTAATTGACACTGCTTCCTCCGCTTATGAAAATCCGTAGTTGAGGTTCTTATAGAGGGTATTGATTATGGCTACTAGTGGGCATGCACAATGTGTGGATAGCCCTAGGAATTGAAGTCATCAATTATGGAGTACAAACTATAAGATACTTTGGCAAGGAGTAAAGAAAAATTAGATTGGATTGGAATTGGATATTTATAGTAAATTTTTGTGGTACAGTTTTTGGTGTCTACATCTATTTGATCTACATCTTGATTAATTTTTCAGTTCATAAATATTTAATAAGGTTTTCAGATTTTACTTTATTCGAAATAAAATGTTTAGTCAATTCTTCCAAACTCATTGAATCAACGTTGAACTTGTGGGTACAGGTTAATTATTCATTTATTAATTCAAAATTTTCAATTCAGGCTCATTAAGTTGTATACAATTTGAACCCACCCTGAAAAATCCGCCCCCAACCCCCCATGGAAGAATCCTTTCAAAAATGTTTAAAAAACCCAATAGGATGTTTAAAAAAATTAGAAACTTTTTTTGTCCCCAGAGGAAACTTGGTTTTGAATTACAAGAGGAGAAACAAGAGTAGAGTGTACAGAAAATTCCGTCTACACAGATTAAGTTAGCGGAAATAAAAGAATGTTATACTAATTAGACATTAAGTCTTAAATGTAATAAAAGTTTGTGTGCAACAGATTCATGACTTCATCCCTCCGTCTCTAAACAATGGAGAAAAAACAGGAGAAAATTAAGGGTTGGTTAATAATTTAATATTTTAAATAATAAGGGACGTGATAATCACTTGTACTGACTGTGATCGTGAAATCCGGAATTAGAAATGCTCCACACCAATTCTTCTCTAGTCTCGATACGTAATTGTGAGGAGTTACATCTTTTCAGACTTAAATGTCGTGGTCAGGGAAAAATATGAGGGGATGTACATAATTCGCTTGTAAATATTTTGACTATAAGACCCAACTCAAACGACAAGAAGAATAGACAAAGTTAAGAAAGGGATTATGACGAGTTCATTCAACGGATTTTCTCCTTTTTACACGAAAAGGGGAAATTTTTAGCTAGCAATTTGCACTTGAGCCTTTTTGGTAGAGTTTTTTTAAAAACCAAATCCCCTCTGAAAAAAATTGTAACAATCATTAATGTTCACATGCCACTGTTAATCTTCAACTTACATGGGGATTTTTAAAAAATGAATCAAAAATGTCCAATAAATTTGGAAAAGAAATTGTATTCAAAATATAAATTGACATTTCAAAATTCTACCTTCCACATTCCAACACTAAAAATCTCAATTTATTTAAAACAAGATTCCAAATTCCAACCCATTTCTGTCTACAACTAATTGGATGTAAACATTAAACAAGAAAGACATTAGCCGCACACATTCTACTCAACTAGTTTTTGGAATGTATAACATTTCATAGAGAAAAAAAGAAACCGGATAGAGAAACAGATCATTTAGGACATATTAAATGCGTAGGTTCAAATTGCCTACAACGATTACACGTCCCTATAATATTTATTTACAGACTGTCATTCTACAATCTACAAGCTCATTGTTAGGTGCAGCAGTAGCCGTGAGCATTACCAACCACTTGCATAAGCTTCTGCATAACAAGACGGCAAAAAAGTGACTCCTACCCCTTGCAATTCATATCGACAAAAAAGGAGTGGCAGATATGCAGGAATTCACAGCACCACCACCGGATCTCATCAATCCATCTCTCTCTACACTTGAAGACTGCATATATTCTGAACGGAATCCCCCTCATATGGCTCGTTTCCATGTAACAAAGACTTTAGGAGAGCTATGAGGGGGGTCCAGTTTCAAAAGCATGTCACCTCTGAGAGACTTGACTTACATTTACCATATGAAGGGGATTCCGTGCCAAAAAGTCACTGGGATTCCTGAGGTAAAGATGTAATGTATTTGATATGGTATGAAACTAAAAGTGAGAAGTGACTGGCGGTGGTGGCAGCGATGAAGAGTAAGGGAAGGGGGATCCACCACCAACCCTTGGAAGCCAATCTTGCCAATTCCCACAGTCCACTTACTATTTGCTATACTTGTTATTATTATTATCTTATTGTTATTCTTACAAATCCCAACTAGATCACATCTCCATTGTTGTGGGATAAAACACTAAAGAAATCTAGTCAGTCCATCACTTACCTCCGTACTGTCCGGCTGTTATCATCACCAGTTACTCTGAACAATTCCACTGAGGACTTTCAAGTCTCCTCCCTTTTGAAACAAATACCCAAGTGAAGCCTTAAAAAACCCACAAGGATCATGAGGTTGCCTCTGGTAATTAGATTTTTTTATCAAACAAATTACCTTTTCACTAATTACAGGGAAGTGTGTCGATCTTATGTGGGCTTGTGGTTTGGGCTTAATTACAAGGTTCTGTCATCTAAAAAAAATCGTTCTCATTACTAGGTGATATTGCTGGTGAGTGTCATAGGGTTTGCATTGGCACAAGACTCCTCCGAAGAATCTGCCGCACCCCAGCGGGTCCTTAAGAAATACCGCGTACGTCGACCAGTCATTGTCGACGAGCAGGGGAATGTCGTCCGAGCTGGACCTCGACTACGACGGGTGAGGGTCAAGAATCCGAGACCAACTTTGGAGACTGCAGCCCTTGTGAGTACCACTCCTCAAATTGTGACCACCAACACACCCCCTTCAGTGTCACAAGCCACGGCTCAGCCTTTGACCCAAAGGGTTCGGACGAGGATCAGTCAAAATAGTTTGGAGACTACACCTCAAAGGATTCAACAGCAACCTGTAAGTGTCCTCTTTATTTTAGTTTCGTCCTTAGTAGCGTTGCATGGAGAATCGTGCAGGAGACAGCTCGTGGGAATGAGGGGAAATAAGTGCCCTTCAGATGCTCAGGAAAAATATATTTAGAATATATTTGAGGCCATACTCAGACATAAACCTCGATTCTCAAGGCTCTGAGCTAATCTGGATTTATTTATTGCTGAGTGGGTTTAAAAAAGTTATAAGGGGGATGCAGGATCAGAAATTTAGTGCGGGGAATGTGTTTGTAAGTCTGAGGTACATAGTTCCCATGTCAGACTATTAAATGTACGTGACTGGCTGATGAGCTCGTATTTCATTTTAATTTCCACAGATTGTAAAGGGATGAAAAAGCTTGGATAATAATTTGCAAAGATTAAGCAAGTTCAATCAAAAGTTTTGATTTGATTTAACTTTAATGGCCACACATTGGCAATCCAATCAAATTGATTTAATTCAAGCGATTTGCCATTGACCGTTTTGAACTCGTGGCACTCTCTGCAGCTAATACATAATTCTCATTATGATTAGGGAGTGTGTGTGTGTGGGGCAGTTGGGACTTTTAAATAAGCTCTCAAAAAAAAGTTTACTATCAAAGTAGGAGTCGTCTATAATAACTTTGTGGCTGAGACTGACAATAGGGAGGTTGCGATTTAGTTGAATTTTATGCTTTTGATTGTGACTGTAATGCTGTTAACATAAGTAGAGCCCCAAGCAGCCAAAAGTCACTGTATCGCAACGTGTCTAATACATTTTATTTATTTATGATTCCAAGTCATGCTGGCTCCTTCAATCTAGTTACACAATAACCAGTTGAGCCCATAAAAATCTGCTCGATAAACTAGTGCAAAGTTACACATGTTCCGCTGTCATAAATCTTATCGACATGTCGGCAAGTTCTCTTTCCCCCTTGGACAAGTAATAAATAAGAGTAGGAGTTAGGGAATAAGGAGAGAAGCGGGTGTGCTTTGATATGTGATTACACAGCTAGATATTAAAGAGTGTTATGTAAGCAGTAGGGAGACGTGGACATAATTGGAGCTGATAGTTAAATAATTATTTAAATAATAATTAAATAAACAAGAATTTTCCCAAGAAAAAAAGTCACAGCCCTTTTCAACAACAAGATCCATTATGATCCATTAGATATGAATATTCATGACCCCCTCCGCCTTCGTATAGCTACCTTAGTGTAGCAAGTAGATATTGTAATCATTCACTCTCCTCTTAAATACCATTACTCAAAAGACTCTAGAGCCACGGCTAATTTCACAATATATAATCCATCATAATAAAAAAATAAATGTCAATCATGCGTCATCATAAATTCTCGTCATCCCCCTTAAAAAGTGTTAAACAAGATATGGGGAACGTCCATAATATTTCCTTAAACTACAAGAAGGTCTTGTCATAATGTCACATTGTCACATAGCCTTTCAAATAGTCCCCTTGTCCTTTCACACATCTACTCTATAATTCGCTTAAGATGTCGGTCTGTTTGCTTGTTTCAACTTGACCGATTTTAAATCTGAATATCTGAATAGCTTCTTCGATACACTTGATCAAGGCCATCAGGGATATAATTATAATGCTGTCGAAAAAATAGACCCTTGACCTTTGATAAAGGTACAATTTCAATATTGGCCTGGGCCTGTAGACGCCTAGTTTACCAAAAAAAAAAGTCAGATATAAAGTGTAAAAAAATTTACATTTTTCAAAAACATTAAAAAATTGATGGAACTAGACGGGGAAAAAATCCACGTGGCCTAAATGCCATAGCTAGGTGACTTATGGATACTTGGGCCTGTGCGTTGCTTATGGACAGCCCTGGTATGTAAATGAGATGGGATTTATTGAAATGGTTTATTGTACGAGGTAGACGAGGGTAGTAGAGGGGGCTATTAAGAGGCCAATTTATAGCTTAGAATCGATTACCTTCAAGAGTTGGCAAATGATGATGATAGAACTGTCTAGTCCTAAGCCAAATTCTCACACTTCTTTTGAATAACATTGGATTTATAGGATGGAATTAGGTTTAATAGATAGAACGCAATTATTTAAGTTCAAATTCAAATATATCCACATCCTTTTATTCTACGCATTTCAGCCAAATCCTAAAAGCCATCAATTTTTAAATCCAACTGCCCACCTTAAGCCAACGATACTTTTAGGTCCAATTTGTAAATTCATTAGTTTTTATATGTAAAAAGAAAAGTCAATCTGGAATGTAAAGATTTTCTGAGAACTACTATTTACCCAAGCAATCGATAAAAAGATTTGCAATTCCCGTCAGGTCTGTAGTGTTTTAGGGGTAAAATACAAGTTGATTGATGAAGGATGATTTTTATATATTTTATAAACTCTAATGGATTATTTTTTGAATAATGAGAGGTCGGTGGGGGCCTACTGGGTTGAGCGAGTCCATTAGTTAATCAATGGAACGTGTCATGATCCTCAGGACTTGTCTCTCTCTCTCTCTCTCTCTCTCTCTCTTAATGGGTTTCCCTATTGTTATACCTAAAAGGTCTGGCGCTTATTATTATTAATATAGCTCCAGCCCTTACTTGGCACCCTCTGCACTACCAACACTTCCATATCAACCCTGCAACGTTCCTTTCATCATATCAAAACAACTCACAAGTTTTTAAGTCCTCAGTGTAGGGGGGATCATAGACGGCGTTCTTAATAATATTCTTAAGGGGGGCTATAAAGTGGGTAAAATTGTGTAATAGGTCAGAGGAGGTCAGTTTATGAATGGAGGTTGATTGTGATGTAAGGATTTGAAGGGCGTGAGCTGTCGGTGCGTTTGAGAGTGATGAACACGTCCAGGTCATGTTCTTAAACTATTTTATGTGATTTAGCACGAGGGTTGGAGGAGATAAAAAAATATTCAAATGAGGCGGAAATGGAAAGTGTGAACATGACTTGAATACTTGAATCAATACAAATCATAAATTATTATCTACCCATAGATTTCATGTTTAAGCTTCGCATATTCTAAACGATCACTTGCCCAAGCTTTTTTTAAATTTTAAATGACAGTTCAACGTTTTTAAATAAAAAACAGATGGAATTATTCATGAGTTTTGGGGAACAAGGGAAATTGGATCATTTATTAAGTCCATTTAGATTTCTGTTTAAAAGTAGCTTTGACATTCCTGAGTCGTTATCTTAAATCTTGAAATCAAAATCTTTAGACATGAATTAAATTCAATTTCAATCCCATGAAATTAAATCGATTGGAAACATCTTGATTGTTTTTTTAATATCGTTTCTCAAGTCCCTTCTGTCAAGGAAGGTAACCCTCAGCAAATGCCATAGACGTTGCATAACCCATTTCAATTTCAAATCTCGTCATTATTCTACACAGTTGACAATGGAAATCCACAGCCTCAGGTTGACAAAGACGACAGTAGGAAATGATACGATATAGAAATAAATTCCGTCCTAATTACTCCCCAAGATGAGTAAGAGTTGACTAACGTGTAATTATAGATAAGAGATGAGCCAATTTTAATCTAGATTAGACAAAAAGTGTAGAAATAGTTTGTAATTGAGACAGTGGCAGCCTTATAATCACACAGGCTTCCTCACAGTTGACACAATCGAAGCCCTTTTCCTTATTGAGACGAAACCCAAGGGATTATGTAACACTTGCTCCCTAAACACCTTCTCAGTCATCAAAAGCCCCCACTGCCACGTGACAACTTCATTACCATTTCTGGTTGAACTGATTTCATTCATATCCACCAATCAATTCCTAATTCATATCTACTCAAGATTACTATCAATGACTACCTATTACTCACCCATTCACTACTCATACATTATATTTACCATGATGAAATAATGGATCATTTATCTAGGCCATTGTCCAACAGTCTAATAGCCAACGGGACATTTCATTTATATTCATAACTGATGGATTAAAACTTTATGTCCCTCTATCTTTTCCAGCAGAGACAGCTCCAAAGACAACAACAACAACAACAACAACAGCAGGAGGAACAACCGCAACCCCGACAACAACAACAATACTTCGAAGAGCAGTCCATAGTGGACCAAGTAAGGACCGTCCCAACGTACAGACAGGCTACGTCCGTGGCCAACCGGGAAGCGCTGCTGGCCAACGTCAACTACAAGAACCGCGGGACACTGACGAGCGGGGATGTCGCGGAGAGCAAGAAGGTCGGCACAACTAAGAACTACTCCAAGATCAATGAGGACGGGTCGTTCACCTTTGGATATGACGCGGAGGACGGGTCCTTCAAGGAGGAGACGCGCGGTGTGGATTGTGTCGTCAGAGGGAAATACGGGTAAGAGCTTTAGTTGAGTAACATTTATTTTAAGGGACTGCCAAGGGCACAGCTTATAGTTAACACAGTAGAATAATAATATAGGGTCCTTCTAAGGTTTTCTGAACTTCCTACTCTTCATCTTCATGGTCAATGAGATTGAGCTCCCAAGCATCTCGAGTCTCGACATTCCCGAATCTTCTCCTCCGGTACCGTCTCAAGTCTCTACATACGAATAAAGACACATGTCACATGTTCATTCATGAATGTTCTTTAGCATTTGAATAGTCAAGCCAAGTTGATTATACTTAATAGCTTGACTTACCACTAATTGCAATAGATTTATATAGCTGCGTAGATCTTGTATTCGATCGGAATTCTCCAGAGGGACCCACCACTCCAATCCCGATGTGCAGATCAAATTTCTGACAAAGTATGTTAAAGTCAGTTAAAGTGATTTATAAATTGCGGGAGGAGTTTGAAAAATATTAATGAATCTTAGATTAGTTAGAAACTTACACTTTCTCAGGGTCAAGTCCATGTGGAAATTTCTTGGTAAGGTGGTCAACAAGGTCTCCGATTGTCGTCTCCTGTCCTGCTTGAGCTAGTAAAAGCCGGTGCTCTTGGTCTGGCCAACCTTCCACAGTCACTTGGTACACTTCTGCTTGAGCCAATCTATATTTTAAAAAAAAGTATATACAGGATGCGCTTTAAAAAAACCTGCCCTTTGAGACTTTTTAACATTCCTCGGCCAATTTTAATGACCAATAGCTTAAATTGAAGGTAAGAGATGGACAAGATCATTTAAACTCACGGTTGTTGGTGTGGATTTTCTGGAACTGGAATTGGTAGTAATTCAAAGAGCTGGAGGCCCGGACGGACTAGGTATTGAATAATAGGAAGACCATTAACTGCGATTTCTAATCGACTCAACATGTTTTTTTCCTTTTCTTTATCGACAAGCTGCTTTTGTAGCTCCTTAATTCCCCTTTTTAGTTTCATTAGCTTGTATTTGTCGAGCAAGTATTTTAAAAATTTCGCCATATCGGGGATAAATACGGCCAAAAATATCAACCATGCCAAACCGCACCAGCACATCATGTCCATTTTGTGGCGAAAATTTGACGACTGAGATGAAATCACACCTCTCGTACAAACTAGAACATTCTATCGTTTTCTTCTAAGATTCTAGCGCTAAATTTAATACAGCAGGGAAAAGTAAGACATCCTTAACAACCAAGATTTCTGAACCCTTTTCCTCCTTTATAAGGTTACGACAAACGAAGCATTTTTTGAAACAAACAACTTTTT
>JAQFYM010001096.1:0-40165 GCA_034694785.1 Agrenia bidenticulata | reverse complement strand
CCCGTGTACAAAATTTCAAGTCAATCGGACATGTTTGAAGAGAGTTATCGTGTGGACGGACGGACGGACGGACGGACGGACGGACACGGTGATCACATAAGCCCTGGCTCGGGCTAAAAAATCACAACTAATCTTACCGAAGCATGTAGGGGAATTTTTGAAACGCCAAAATTTCGAATAGATTATCTCGGGGTCAGTCTGAACTCCATGAAGTGTGTAGCTGAAATTGCTTCCTGCGTAAAATGCCTTCTTATCGGACGTTGTATCGTTTCCAAACACGATAAACTTTATGGAAATGTAGCTAGCGTTTTCTAGAATATTTCCTCGAGTCTGGACTTCAGATAGGTCTGCGTCACATATTTTTTGTTTCCAGTACCCAGAGAGAATTCTTCTTTGGAGGATTTTCAAGTGTATCCCATTGATTATGGAAGCTCCCTTTTCTGCACGCCAAAGCAATGGGATTCATTAGGATTTACAGGGAGATTTTATGATAATAAAATAATTCCACTGTGAGAGAGTCCAACATGTTGGTTAAAACCCCTACCGTAATCGCTGACATTGTAAGCAGTCTCAATAGACAATGGGTTTGTGGTTGTAGGCCTACTGGAAGTAGGAGTGGATGGATTAATTCCAACGATGCCTTGAGATTGAGGTCTGCAATTACAACTAAGAGGATTGTTGTAACCACTGGAATCAAATGTCTTATCGAAATAGCTTGACTGAGACGTCTGAGGACTTGCGTTGGTAGGGCAGGATTGTTTTGAGAATATTGATATCAGTGATTCTAGAAAGCAGCCCTTGATCGCAATCTCATTCGTTACTTGGAGAGCTGAGATGGGCTTTTCCGATCTACAGTAGGATAGTTTGTCAAATGTTATTCGAACCGTTTCATTCGAGCATAGTTTAGATGGAGAGGAATCACTTTTAGCGATTAATACTACTACTGCAATTAACACAACAATTCCTACTACAATAAGACCCCAGCGTTTTAAAAATTCCTCGACTTCTACCCACGAAGGCTCCGTCATTGTTGATAGTGCGTCAGAGATTCTTAGATTTGTTTTGTTGTGCTCGGAGATTGGATTTAAGCTAAGGGCCACCTAGCAATGCTGAAGAGTTTGATGAATTCCTTCATTGAAAGTACTCATGAATTATTGCTCAGAATTGTTTTGATCCCCTGGTAACCTATTGCATATGCATTATAAGATTTCTAGAGATTGAATTGTGAAGGACAAGGTGTTCTTCAAAAGTAGTGGCCCTATCATTTTACCACCACCATACAAGGATATTTATATTTCTTGAAAAATTAAAACAGTATTTTTATCATTGAATGTTCAAGATCAATGGCCTACGACGACCTACCAATCATATTTATTTGATTAATACTTTCAGGGCTGAGAGAAAAACAAAAAACTTTGCAGTAAATAGTAAACAATGAAGCTCATTAAAAAACGGAACTTCTTCACTATTCCATTTGCACAACAATAGAGGGAATGTCATTGACACTATCGGACAGATGGATGGAATATTTAATAAAGGGTAGGGCAAACAATGATTAGCTAGGAATACAACGGGTTATAAATAATATTCTATGCACACTCATTGCCAATGCCAAAAGTTTTGATGGAAATTATTTAGCTTTGAGAACATTAAATTCTACCGACTCGTCTTCTTGATGGCCATTCTAAAACTTAGCTTCCTCTGAGCACGTCATTACCTCGAATAACTTCTTCACGATTTCTTCATAGGACTACGAGAAAATGTTTAAAATGGTGGTTGGAAAGTATTTGGAATTTTCATTCAATTCAAAACTATACAATTACACTATTTACCTGTTTTTCTTGATATTTTTTATAGCAAACTTGGAGGTATGTATTTGTAAAAAACTTCTAGCATAGAAATCTATTAATAAACCATCATTTACAAAATACAGTGTATTTTATCTTTTGAATTTAGAATGTAGAAGCAACTCCTATTCCTGGACAAGGGGGAATTAAATCGGCCTCTGAGCCCCTTAACTCAATCATGCAGTTAAAGAAGTACACGAAAATGCACGTTCCAGCTCGGGACAGAGAAGGGAAGAGGATAAGCTGCTGGACTTTTCAGAAATGTTGTGAAGATTGTAAAACACTAGGGTTTAAGATAGGAGTTGTGTCATCTTGTAAAAAGTGTCAATGTGATTGATCGATTATTATAATCAGATCTACTGTTATTTTGGCAACTTCGTGATAGAGGATTAAACTACTATCTTGATAGGTAATGTTCATGTGTTATTAAAATTATTTGCTTGTAAGTAAAATCAAAATTGTTTTTATTATTTGATTTACGGCCAAAGACCACCCTATTGAAGTACCATTCTGCCTACTACTTAGCACTTGAAATTATTATTATCATGTGGGGAAACTTTCAACAATAGTGCATAGAACGTGCTAATATGTACAGTTGCCTAATTAAGCTATGTTAAGGCTTTTTTCGACATTATCAGTTATCAGACAGTAGTTAGGCATTTGTCAATCTGTTTATATCTTAATTTAACTGAAGCTTATATCTCCCCTCTTAAATTCTAATTTGATAACAGAGCACCCCACAAAAGTTTTTACATTGCATTATGATAGATAAATGATGGTTATCGAAATGAAGTTTGGCATCGAGCATTAAGACCTTGCATGGCAACATTTGATTAAACTACAAAGTAGATTTGTGATCTCTTTGGTTCAAGTTCAGTCAGGCCTGGTCAGTCGTTGCAATCGGTTTTGAGAAAATCATTCTCTAGTCCTTCCGTGATCTATCATTAATTATGGGTTCGACAGCGGTATTTAGTCAACTTGTCTTGATTTGTATTGCCACAGCATACGCGGAGAATTTCACACTTGAGTCCCCAAAATTGACAAACTGGGGGGACTGGGGAGTACAAGAATTGTGTCCTCCATTTTCCTTTGTGTATGGGATGCGAATGAAGGTTCAACCTGGTTTGGGAGTTGCTATTGATGACACGGCATTAAACGGTATCGAGCTTCTTTGCGTGTCACCCCTCAAGAGACGAAACGCGACGGCAAACAAAGAATTCGCTTCGATTACCAGCACAGTAGGTCACAAAGGAGGTAAGTTTCTGATAATTTGTTTCTAAGTTTAAAAAAAAAATTTTAAATCCATAATTAATTTTTGTTGATAGCCTTTGGAACAATATTGGAATGTCCAAATCCAGGATTTGCCTTAGGCTTCGTTCTGAGGTCAGAGGAAAATCAACTTCTTCTGGATGACAGTGCTGCAAATGATTTGAAGCTTTTCTGCTCTACTGGGGACATTATTGGAGGGTATGACGCTACAGATTTTGGAGACTGGACTATTCCACAACTTTGCCCCAGGGGATTGGTCATTTGTGGTATCGAAACTCAAGTTGAAGTAGAAGGTATATGGTCTGAGTATTTGAATATTTTAGACGTGGACAAGGATAATAATTTCTCATTATTTACAGGAGAATCGGACGAAACTGCTCTAAACAATGTTAACATGGTTTGCTGTGACCCCAAAGAAGCCCCCCTTCCACCAGCATGATTCACAAACTTGGGCCATCAAAATTTTCCCCAACTTCTTAATCTGAGAGCTTAAAAATAAAACTCTTACTGCATCGATGTTTTGTTCTCTTGGAGCATATCTTCTTAAACTTGTATAAATCAAGCAACTTCATTCCGGCAATCCTTCAATATTTTTTTGCAAAAAGATTTACAAGCTCATTATAAAATGCTATACGAACAAACAATTTTAGAAAATATTAACCTAACCAGTGAATTTCGTTAGAGAACTTGTCCAAACGATTTCACTGCTTTCTCCACTTTTCCATCCCATCAGGGTGAAAGCCCAGTGTATCTCATTGCCCCATTTACAAAATGAGAAAAGGACTCAATGCTAAGACAAATGCGGGGAAATTTGAAATAAAACGGAGCGGATGCTAATCAGCTTCAAAAATCATCGACAATCGTAATTTAATTGGATTTAAGAGATAGTTTAATTGCAGTATAAAATTAAAAAGTTAACAAAGTATCCGTAGTTTAAATTATTTCAAAAATTGTTCGTGATTCAACCACAGTTCAGAGTCTCTCAGTGAGTAATAGAAACGGCGAATAGAAAAATTCAGTTCGGACTGCGCTGGGCGAGTAAGAAAGTTTCGTTATTGTTTTAAATAAAAATTGATATGTAATCTAAAGATGGAAAGAACCTTGAAATATCCTATTGATTTCGTACTTGAAAGTCTATACTGTTGGTCTAATTTTTTTACCCTGATAATAGTTCAGATAGGCCCCAGAGAGACTTTTCAAGTTATATGACAAGTTTTTGGGTTGGATTTCGGAATACGAGTGAATGAAGTTTAATATTGCTTTTCCAGTTGCGATACTGTTTTGAAACTTTCCATTTTTCTTGCTATCTTTGCAACAAAAGCAAAGAAATTTAAATAATCCATTTGTGAAAGATAAGCAACAGCATATTTAAGAATTTAACTGACCCAAGATCTAAACGAAAAGTTGAATCACACAAATATGGGAAATGTTGAGTTGTTGACATCGATTTTTTTTAAATAGCCCTTAGCCTAGATTTTTTTGCTTAGTGCGATGAGCTATTGTAAATTGTAATCTGATATTATTGGAAAAATCTGTTCCATGTTATCAGTAGGGGTATTTGCACTCTTACTGATAGTTCAAACAAAATCGGCACCATCATACCATGTGTGTCATGACTGAGCTGTGTACGGGATATGTATCAAAGTTTTTATATGAGACTTTATCCGTTTTTATGTACTCCTCGAACCTCATTGTCATTGCTAAAGAACAATCGTAACTTTTTGGAATTGAGAATTGATTTTATTGAAAGTAACTGCAATGCAGTAAATTCTACAAAGTAGTTCATTGTATAATTTGGATTTTTAAAGGAAGGTCGAACTCGATATAAAATTGACAAGGAGCAAAAGAAAGGGAATAAGGGCATATATACAAGTTGGTGGTTATTTTCTTTCTATTAATATTCTATCATTCTTAATATTCATCATTTATCCCAATCTTTCTGAGCTCTGAATTTTGAGAATATTAAAGCTAATAAAATAAGAGTAGGGCAAATCGGATAAATTGGTAGGCTGGGAAAGAGAGGATGTTCAAAGATTGGCCAATTTCCCTTTAAAAGCGACTTATCATTTCCCATTCCTTGTATTCTGGAGCACCCGAAATTATATTTCGCAGCCTTGGTTTTTGTTGCTTAGGTAGTATTATATATTAATATGCAGAGGTAAAAGCTGGAATTATTAGATTCCATCAAATCAACAGGTTGAACTACTGGAGGTTGGCTCCCCGAAAATGGCCACGGAGGTTCGGATCTAAAGGGTATTCTCGGGGTAAACATATATAGGCAAAATACACGTAAGCTTTTCGAGCTGGATCGATATGTACACGTACATATCCTGTCCTCAGTTCTTCACATACATTTAAGAATAAATGGGGAATTTACATAGCTTAGAAAGTGTCTCGTGTCGAGTGATAGGAGTAAAGATATCTGAAGCACTTTTTAGAAAGAATGTGTAGTAATTCCCAGTCTCTACTGTGCTTGTGTATGGAGTGAAAGTGCTTGTTGGCTTGTGCTTATGAAATGTCTGAATACGTTTTTTTAAATCGTTTAACAGCTAAATTGGACTGAAAGTATATGCGAGTTAATTAATTCAATCCTTCTTTTAAAAATTCGGTATGACAATGAATTGCATAAATTCCATAACTAAAGTTTGATTGAGAAAAAATAAAACACGTATTTTCATAGCTTGATCAAGACGGTACCAAGTTAGAACCATGAAGACAACCGTGCCAAACAAAGAAGCTATTCGGCCCAAATCTGGACAAACTGTTACCTCAGGATTGACAAAGGAGCAGATGAAAATGAAACTAGAGAAGGAGCTTGAAGATGTTAACAAGCAGCTTGTAGTCAGTATTAAAGGGAAGAAAAGTTCGGATTTTGAACTTAAACTCCTTGAAAGGAAGGTATATACGATGTTGAAACTTAAACAGTGGAAAGAAGTACTTGAACAAGGGTACAAAGTTCTTGGGAAGAAGGGTCCGGATGTTATAATTTACAAATGCATTCTTGTAAGTCTGTGTCGTCTCGGAAAGGTAAGATGTATTTTTTGTTCAGTTGGAGTCTGCAGAATGATTTTTGAATTTGCTAGTTTTATTGAAAAATTAAATCAAAATTGTTTATAGTTCGAAGATGTTATTGAGCTGCTAAATCATTGGAAGAACTCTACTCCTAAATGCTTTCAGATGTCTGAAACTCTGCGTAAAATGGATGGATATTTAACAGCAATTAGATCTGGGATGAATGCAACAGTTTTATTACAAAATATTGAAGAAGTTCTAGGTCTTAATTATGAATCGATTTTCTCTGCTAATTGTTCCACTGAATCTGAACCCAGCTGGAAGTAATATTATATTTTATAGTGTGGAAACTAATTCCAGGTTACTTTTTTTTTGCTACATACTAAAACGTATATTGTAATGATTCAGGTTTCGCCCTCCTCCACCAAGGCACAATACGTTTTCGATCTGTCCAAGAATTTCATCTGGAACTGCATGCATCTACGTGAATGATTGTTTATTAGCTCACTCGAAAGAAGAACTAAAAGAATGGCAATTTAGGTCTCAGTGGAATAGTAAAAAGGGACTTCCGGACTGCTCCATCGAGTCTCTACATTTATTAAGATCATCGCAATCCAGCAGCGGATCCTTATTACCAGGACCTAAAGAACCGATTCCTCCAACTTATCGATTGTTGCCACCAGCTTGCATGTATTACTTACTTGGTCTTGTAAAGAAGGTAAAAGAAGCGGATAATATTAAGAACGTTTTAACGGAAAACTTACCGGATGTAAAAATTAAGTAAGTTTTTCATGTAAAATTAAATAGTAATTACACGGAAAGTTAATTTGATGTTGACTGGATAACTCAAATAATTTAGGTACTCTACACCTTTGGAACTTCGAAGGACGTATGAAAACTCGGCTCCGGTATCTCATAAGTGGTCATTCATGATTGCAGCCCGACAGCCTTTAGCAACCGTCACTCTTTTACACGATGTCAATCGCGAGCATTTCGGAATAACGGGCGCATATTTCTTTAATTCTAAAAAGCAATCAATGGATTTAGTTGAAATGCATCCTAATAATAAAAGCCAAAAGGTACGTTTTCAACTAAGATCTGTTGATGAGTTTGATTGTTTAAAAATAATTTACGTATGTCTTTTTATTTTAAAGTTCATCCAGGTCTTAAATACCTTTATACGTCCTGACGTGTTCCTTCCTTTTAACAACGGTTGGCCGGAATGGTGTTGCTACCAAGTGGATGTTACTTTCCAAACGAGTGAAAATTCGTCAACAGTTTATGAGCAAAACATAGTATTTGATTTCAAGAATGATCCAAAAGTTGCCAAACGTTTGTCTATCACAGTAGAACCTCACAAGATACAGGATTATAACCAAGCAGCAATATTACCCAAAGCATGTTACGTAAGCGGAAGTTCTAATTGTGAAATTAGTTCAGATACAGATGAAAATAATTCCATTGAAGAAGAGCTATCGCCAATCAATGAACGCGATAGTCGGAAGAAAAATTTTTCCAAGGATCCATGGGGTAGACAGTCGACAAATGCTGCAAATTTTGAAGTAGCATTGCCCAAAGTTATTTTAAAACCAGGTTTTGATTTAATTAATTCGGACGTTAGTTTGACATCTAACCACCAATATAACCGAGAAACCGAAAATAGCTTGAACATACAGATACACGGTGATGATAAAGAACCTAAAATGGTCCGCTATATCGCTTCAATGAGTAAGTCCTTTGCGCAGAATAATTCCTTGATAGTATAAACTAAGCAAGACCGCAAATAGCAAATGTTTAATCGAATTAATTTAACTGTAGGAAAAATAGCAATGGAGAACTACCAATTACTAACTTGCTCAAAAAGAAAAGTTGACATTTGGATATCCCATGATTCTAAGTACTTTGATATCATCGGGGACATCCTCAAAGATGGCCTTGTCGATCACCACTTCAAATTATTATTTCCAGAATTACCTGAGCCTAAGCCCTGGGATTTAAGCTCTCTTGTGGACGAATTAGAGTATACAAAATTTCATAATTGCCATGATTGTCTCCAGTCCTAATAAAATAACGATATTTTATCGCAGGCATCCGAAGAAAATAGAGCAGAATCTGAATAGCAAACAGAAGCAAGCGTTTTATGCTATCATAAAGCAACCAGTTAGTTCAAAGAATCATTATATTGGAGCACCGGTTGTAATCACTGGTAACTTTACAAATATATTATTCGATTTTGAATCTGGTAACTTTATTTGATTATTTCGATCATTAAATTACAATTCCGTTCAGGTCCAACTGGGTCGGGCAAAACGCACGTGATTGCCCATAGTATCGTGGCTTCTACAACGTCTAAGATCATTCGGGAGCAAATAAACAGAGTTTTGATTTGTACGTACAGTAATGAGGCTGCCGATCAGTAAGTTTTTATTTTAAAGTACAGTTAAAGCTCGTTATAACTTATAATCCACCAGTAAGTTGGTATAGGTACATAGTATTAGTTGCGAGTGAATTGTGAATAACTGGAATGAATCCCAGTTAGCGTAATAACTTTATAAGTGTTCTTACTAACTTACAATTCGATTTACTGTTACAAACTTGGTTTAGTTCGTAACCGGCTGTATTTTTATAATATTTGGCTAGGTGAAATGATCTAAATCTAACATCTAAATCGTATGGTTTTGGTTTAGGTATGTGGTTGAATATTTTAGTCCTTCAGCAGAAAACTTTAAAATATTTGGAATGACTCCTGCACCCTTACGAATTTACCATGCAGATGATTGCGTCCTCAATGTATCAGATGTTGTACGCGAGGTAAGATTTCGATTTTCGATTGGGATATAATTTGTATGTGTATAATAATTTAAATTGATAACGTTCGAAGATTTCTGTTCTTCTTTTAGCACTGCCTCCTTACCGCAGATAAAGCAAGTTTTCGCTATCCTACTATCGAAGAAATTTTTTCCTATCGAATTATCATAGTTACCTTATCTACCTGCATAGAGTTAGTCCAACTTGGTTTACCAGAAGGTAATTTTCCGTCTCTTATCCGTCTCTTATTTTGTTATTCTGTTCATCTGCTTTAGCTTTCTCTTGATAAACACTATGTGATTATATATAGATACCTTTTCTTGCATCTTCATCGATGAAGCGACACAAATGATAGAAATCGAGTCGGTCTGTCCCATAGTTTTGGCTGGTAGAAATACTAAACTGGTGCTTGCTGGCGATCTTGGTCAATTAGGTCCTGAAGTATTCTCACTTGAAATATCTTCGCACATGAAATATTTGTCACTGATTGATCGTTTGAATGATTTGTATCCCAACAATAACCCTTCCTGTATAAAATTGCAAGAAACTTACAAAACTCAAAAGGAGATAGTTCAGGTTGGTCAAATATTGCATTATACTCTATAATTAGTACTATTTTACTAGATTTGCTGATTGATAAATTTATTTTAGTTTGTTTCGAGTGAGTTTTATAGCTCAAGTCTCATATGTACTCAATCTCAGCCTTGTCATCCTAGATTCTACCCACTGTGTTTTAGTGCAGTAATTGGTGGAGATGATTCAGTTGCTGATACTGGAGAAGGGTTTTTCAATATGAAAGAAGTAAGTACTGATTAATGGTGTATTTTAATAATTAGAAATTTAAATATAAACATTCTAGGATTTTCAGAACCATCTTACTCTATAATTTTATTAAATAAATTCATATTCGCTCAGGTACTTGAAATTCGAGATCGTATACTAGATTTAGTAAGAGCTTGGCCTCAGGAATGGGGCTCACCTAAAAACCAGTCTATAGCCGTTTTGACTTCGTATGCAGCTCAGGCAACTGGATTACGGATTAGATTAAAACTGGATGGGCTAAGTTTTGTGGCTGTGGAAATACTGCCAAATTGTCTCGGTAAGTACCTAAGTTATACTGTTAAATAAATAAATACTGATATACTTTCTGATACAGCCAAGCAGTACCGGGTTGTGTTGATATCTACTGTAAGGACTTTCCGGAACGATAACCCTGCTAATCAATGTCATATAAAAGAGTGTAGCACAGAGTATGGATTTTTTACGAACCGGAAATCTATTAATACAGCTTTCACCAGAGCTTTAAGTCTTGTAATAGTTGTGGGTGACCTGGTCAGTCTTTGTAACGTCGGACCATGCAGGTAGAAAATTCGTCAAAGTTGTTTTTTAATAATTTTAATGAAATGTTTTCTGGGTTGACATTACATAATGTCTAAAATATTCATTTTCTATTGTTAGAGATATTTGGAGAGAGTATGTCAGTGTATGCAGACGAAATGGATCGTTGATGGGACTTAAGCATTTAAGCAGCTACAAGCCTAATAATATAGTACAAACGCCTTCAGCTTATCAAAATAAGGTGAGTTTGCTCAGATAAATACATAATAATTATGAACTAAAATGACAAAAGTATAATCATCATAGAAATTCGAGTCGTCATGCTATAACATCCCACCGATGAATGGCTCAGGAGAGCATAACCTATTTTATTTTCCGCAGTCTCTGGTAAATCCATTGCAACCATTTTCCACCGGAGACTTCGTGGAAAGAGGCGTTAGAAATGCAACTCCTTTGCAAAACTCAATCAATTTAAACTATGGAATTTCTCCATCTCAGTTACAGCAAAAAATACAAGACAACATAGTCAAAGACTTGGATATTACTTCAGCACCTAATAAAAATTTATCTAATATCTGGAACTCAGTAGGAAACTTTGTTCACAAAAATAGCGATAGTTCAAATTCAAGTATCTGGGAAGGTTATCCAGATGTATCGAGTGTTGGCAATCCGTCTGGTGTTAAGTCAATATGGACAAAAGAAGGTACCAATAATGCACTAAGAAATAATGATTTGCCCACGAGTTCCATCTTATTGGATTCAAGATCGAATCGAGAAGTAACTTCGTACCAAAGTCCATTTGATCTACCAGATGTTCGATTATTGGAAAATGTCTCCATTGAAAAACGGAAGCCCCCTAGTAAATTAGCTGTTTCGCCGTACCAAAGTATAAGCAAATACCCAACTGAAAGTTATTTTAACGGCTCAACATATTATGGACCAAACCAATTCTTTGGATCATCCGATTGCGGAGCTACCAGCAATAATTTACCAATGAAATCAGCAACTGTCATGCGACCTATTGCTCCACCAATTCCTGGCCTCGGATATCAAAATATTCAAAATTACTGCACCAATGATTCAGCAAACAACCCGTTTAATCAGGCTGTCCGTCGTTACGGCTATGAACCACCTCCAAGAATGCTCAGAACTTTTACCACTGTTCCCCAGCCAGCTGTATTTGAAAACTTCAATTCAGGATTTTCAAAAGAGCCGTCAAAAAATTTTGACTTCTTTGCAGAATTAGAGCTTGAAAAAAACAACGGTAGAAAGACTGACGATACGTCCTCGTCTTCTTCGTCCTCCGTATCTCAAGTGTCGGGTGACCTTACAAGCGACACTAATTTTGTATTAAGCACTGCAGAATTCCCTCAGCTTGCGCAGCCAACTGATTGGGTACAGGTCAAGAGTTCTAAGAAAGCGAAGAGTCCACCTCAAAAGCCGACTCAGCCAAAAAAGTCGAAGAAAAAAACAAAAGTTGTGGCTGATCAGTCAAAAACTGACCCCAAGGAACTAACTGTTGAACAAAAAATACATGGCCTAATGGAAATGGGGTTCGAAAAAAGACAAACTATTCGAGCTCTTCAAGCCTGTGAGAAAGATTTGCAGCGCTCAGTTGAGTGGTTAATTATTCATGCTCCACCTAAGAAGGACGCGCGAGGAACAGAGTAATCCTCCTCAACTTATCTCTTTTAAAAATTGCAGTCAATTCATTTTTTATTCACAATTCGTCATGTGAGTTTTGTATGTATTTTATGACCAGTACAAACATTCTAATGAATTTTTTAATTACCACAATCCAAGTGATATTAAAGTTAGTTCACATTTATTCAGCTTTATTTAAAGTTATTGTAGAACTATATAAACTTGCTCATGGTTTAGTTTTACCACCTGAATGTTCTTTGTACCTTGTGTAACATGTATGACCTGAATGAAGGACAATCAAATCACAGACCCTCCTGCAGATCAACCAATTCAACATCGGTTCACCCCTTCGTATAATTAGAAATTAACTCATTAGTAATCCCAGTAATTACAGAATATATTTTACTGTTTTAGCAATTCGTACTCTAGGTCTAGATCCACGGTTTTTATAAGCACTATTATTTGATCTGTCAATGTTTTCTTTTTTTTATCAAAAACTAATTTAATTGTAATTTAAACTGACGTTTATATGTAAACATCGTATGCACATAAATATATATTTTAAGGTATCATTCATTGTACACGTGTGTCTCAATAGTTTTTAAAATCCCATAGACAACTCTGACAATGTTTCTCGATGATTTCAAAGGATTGAATAAATTCTTCGCATAACTAACTTGTTAAAAATACACGTGAAACCGTGTCGGAGCATTATTACTTCATAAATATTAAATTTAAGCACTTTCTCTTCAACTTTAGTTAAATTATGCAAATGCATAGGGCATTGGTGTGAATAATGACACTAGTCCAACGCCAAGTTCAGGAGGTTTATTATTGGCTATTGCTCTATAGGACTTGAAATGATATTTACCTTTTCATTTCACTTTTCTTTTACGGTCGATCAACGCTCATCTTCAGCACCTAACGGTTTCAGAGTAATAAAATAAAACTCCAACGTAAATAGTGTTGAATTGTTCCTAGTAGCTGTAAATCAGAATCAGATCATATAAATATACTTCTCTGATCATCGAATTTCACGTTTTAGTTCATTAGAAATTAAGAGTCTTGAGAGAAGACTAGAAGTTGGTCATCCGTTGAAAAGAAAATATAGAAACCGAACATGACCAGTTGCAAAGAATTATTAATCCTGGTAAATATCCTTAGCTTTTTCGGTCTGAGTGGAATCGTTGAGGGTGGAGTACCTGGAATATTTCCATTTCTGACCTCCGGATGGTATTACAAACCTACTCCTGCTGAGTCTGTCGTCTTAGGCTTAATTCTGGTTAAAGTAAGATAGGAATCAATTAAACAAAACTTCTGGAGCCCTTCAAGTAATTTTAAACGGTTTTGCAGGTTTTAGCATTAAGGCTTGCATCGGCAACGGGCGTTCTTCCGATTCCATATCATCTCAATGACTTGTTTCTTCGAAGCCTGGGGAAACGGAGCGTGGGATCAGGAACAATGGAATACTCTAACCGGACAATTGCGAATTATGATAGTAAATCGCAAAGCAGAAAATACTCTAAAATAAGCCCAGAAGAATTCGCAACAATTGAGAGGATATTACTGGTAAGGCAATTATTAATTAATTATTTAAAAATATTAATTGCATTTTTCTTGATTTCAGAGTTTAAGAAGAATAGACTCAAGTGATTGTTTCATACGATTAGTATGTGAATTAAATCAAGATCTACTATCGGGAAAAGTATCACAGGAAGATGAACAATATCTTCAAGTTTTCAGGTAATTCATGAATTTCATCATATGAAATTATAATTTCAGGAAACTAACAATAGAATACAAATCTGAAGGCTTCGTCAGAAAACAGCTGTCAAGCCAAATGGAAATTGGTCTATTTGGGACACGTACGAAGAAGCCATAAGATCAGAAACCATGCAATGTTCGAAAAAATATCCTTCGTGTCCCCTTACAAAGAAAGATTTAGAATATGACGCACTGTTGACGGGGATGTTCTGATATTCAAAATTAAAATGCAACCATCTCAAGCCATCCAAATTAGACTTCGTATTCTACATTCTTGTTACTATTTAACTGAATTTCCATTTATTGGAAATAAATACCTACTCACGATTCAGAATTTATTTACATACTTGAGTAATTTATTCGATACTCTATCCAACACAATTTTTATAAGTTGTTTGCTTGAATTCAAAACATAATTTATTTAGATTAGTGGTGGCCATAAAGTAATCTTCGTAAAAAGTCGAAGATGCTCATGTCAACCATCAGAATCGACAGTACTATATCGCTTTACGAGGAAATAGATTTCACTTTTACTAGCCATAACACACACTTGTTTGAACTATTAATAATTAGAATTAATACATCTCCGTCATATCTAAAGGGACACTTCTTCAGGATTCCCTGATGTTCTCTTAAGGGACCTTAGGGACCGTGCAGAAGTATTTATTGCGATAATATCCATACCAATAATTAATAAGGTATTGATAACAAAATTGCAAAATTAATCTTATGGTCATTTAGAAAACTAACCAAAATACTATTTCATAAAAAAAGTCAAGGGTACTGTAAGGGCATATTTTGAATGCTCTAACAATTATTAATCTTGCCTGATTCTTGTGCATGAAGCAGTACAGATAGGGCATCTTTTACAGCATGGTAGACAATGTTTTTTATCTGTAACTTGTCTTCATGATTCGTATGAGTTTCACTCAAGTACCTGAACTCCTCAGTCAGTTGGAAGCAATGGCTTACATTTTCTGGGGAGACAAAATCTTCAGCAACTTTTATGCAGTTGTGAAGATTCCGAACCTAAAAGTATTACACAATCTCAATCAGGTAAGACTTTAGTTGGAAGGAATGCAGAGGTAAAGTTCTGCTATGTTAGTAGGCTTACCTGGTGAGGTGCTCCTGCTGGAATAAATACTGCATCTCCTTCACACTGGACAATAGGAAATCCTAATACGTTATACTCATCTCTCAGTCTCTTCCGTAGATCCTTATCTAGGTAAGCAACTTGATCATGAATGGGATCATTGTTAGCTTCTATTGAGTGATGATTCTCCACTGATACCTGGATTTTATACCATAGGAATGTAAAAGAGAGTTCATTTCGGTTATGCAAATACAGGCATTTTAAAGTACCTTATTCAACAGGTCTCTAATTTTGTCCGCATCCCAAGGTCTGTAAATATGCCATAGAGCACCAGGAAGTTCTTTATCTTCAGTTACTCTTTTGATTGTAAGTTTATCACAATCTGAATCTTCAATGGCCTCCAATACAGCTAAAAATCATTTGTAGGATTACTTCCATGCTAAACAATGTGAACCACAGTAACAGTGAAGCTTACCACTAAACAGCTAACCTTTGTTGTGTTGATCAACGTCACAGTTCGTGGGAACACCAACATAAACGACACAATTGACTGCATCCGAAATGTCCAGATGTAAGTTGGTAGTTCCCTTTTCCAAATGGTTTCCATCTCCGTAAGCTATGTACATCTTAGGGCCTAAATCCGGTTTTATGAAGTTATCCGGAAGTCTTGCTGCCAAATTTAGTCGTCCTGTTCGATGGGTATAATCTTTCAAAGGAAGAGCATCCATCAGATCTTTAAACCTGCTGGGCAATATCTTAGCAAAGTCATCTCCAGGGGGCCAATCTTTCAATTTTAGGAGCATTGGAGTCCCATTCTCGTCCTTCAGCCTTTTAGATACATCGACGAAGCCATCCCAAAAACATTTCATAGGCTGGGCTGGAACTACTTTCCCCGTCATACAGTTCACCAGATCATTTCGCTGCTTACCAAAATCTTCAGAAAACGTCTCAGGACTCCAGAGATTTCTATCCAATCTCTCAGCGACTTTGGAAACTAATACTGGTTGACCTCGTTTCCATAAGTCCTTAAAGAGTTCATAATTTTCTTGATAGGTAGGATCCATAAGTCTTAATAGAGTTCCATTACAGAGCCAAGTATGTGGGAGGTCTGGATACAAAGTTTTACTCTGAGTTAAAGTACTAATCTTGGTTGGTAGTTTCGCCCGATCATTGTATGGTCGTTCAAAAGATTTTGATACATCGGTCGCCTGCAGTAGTTCCGAGCTGTCAAGAGCAAAGCAAGGTTTGTCTACTAGAGATCCGTTCATTTCTTTTCCATTTGCCGAATCTAGTCGCAGCTCTTGTACAATTTCTGGCTGTTGTTTAATAATATCTTTGAACAACTGTATATCTTCTTCATCAGATGAATCCCCGGACCGGCTACTGTCCTCGTGCTAAAATTACAGAATAAATTAATGAGAAATAGTATTACCATATAATACAAAATTTATAATTTTGACGATGGATAAAAAATCAAACCATACTTGGTCATTTCCCATCATTACTAAAGCTTGATTTGAAATATTTGGACAGATTTGTATAGCTTGAGCATCGACCTTGTTTGGAACAGGAAGCTAAAAATTGCAACATTTTCCTTTATAGTACTCCCAAAACTCCAATTATATATTATATGATATGATTGCACATTAACAAAATTATACCGAGTTAAACTTACAGTATCAGCCCTGGCCACATTTGGAATCTTTCTCACAACGCCGGCAAGTCTAACAGCTTCTATGCAACCGCATAGCTGAGGAATATTCCATGCCCATCTAACTCTATGCAATGTTGTACCTATGTTATCCAAAGCCGCACTAGGAATTATCTGAGTGAGCCACATGTCCTCTACTTCATGCGGACCTCGATTTCTGCACAACATCCAATGAAATTCATCCTTTTCAGGATCAGTTTCCTTTTTACCCTAAAAATAATATAAATCTTTGTCCAAATGCTACTTTAAAATACTTTAAATACAACTACATTTAGTTAATTTAATCTTCACCTTAATAACTCTTTTCTGTTTAGCTTTGAAGCAATCAATGCAAACCATGAATCCGCACCTATCACAGCTCCAGTGGTAATTGAATATGGTGGTAGCACAGACATCACACATTTCTCTGACTCCCTCCACGACCTTCTTCCAACATATCGGACGATTTTTTAACTCTCGGTTGGTATCAACAGCTTCTTTCTCTTGAAGAATAAGAGCACAGAACTGGTCCCCTAACTGTGTAATTAAGTTCTTGCAAAGATCTAATTCCAAGCTCTCTGGAGGGTTTTCCTTTCGTGGAAGCCACAAATTTATATCTTCCTGCAATTAAATATAGTTTTCTCATTCACGATTCACATGTTTCGATTTTTAATTCTACTGAAAGGTAATTTAGGTAATAAAAATATTAATTACCATATTCGGGTCAGTATTTGGATTGCAAAATCCCACAGACACAGGTCCCCCTTTTACCCCTTTCCGGTACATTAGTTTTCGAAAGGAGGCGAAGCGGCAGACAATATCATCGTTGTTTCTGATACTGACGATATCTCGACATTCCCTACACTTGGAACTGATCCGGGGTTCTACTTTATAACAAGGACCATCTTGAATAAAAGGTTCGTCCTCAAGCTTTCTTTTTTCCCCTCGGCTTCGTCTCTCCTCTGTTCCATTCCCATTTTTATTCTCAGGGATGAAACTCGAAATATCCATGGGCTCACTTAGCTGAGGTATTGCTCCTTCTTCCGAGTTGTTACCACTGGGATTCTGGCTTATTGTGGATAGATCATTTCTGAAATTATCAAGGAAAAAATCTTACCATGATCTTGATTAATATTGTTAAAATATCGTAAACAGAATTTAACAACTTTGAACACCTAGAACTCACTATCAAATCATGGTTTAAAATAGTACAATAATCTCAAAGTTAACAAGTCATTGCTTACTTTTCAAGTACAGGAAGTTCTGAATTGTTAGTGATCGATACCGGCGCTTCGCATTGTTGACCAGCTAAGTATTTTGTAACCTCAGGGGCATTAGTGTCGGTCACAGCGACTGCTTCCAATGATGCGACTTTCTCTCCTGGCACAGCTTTCTCTTGATCTGTACCATCAGATCCATTTGAATTTATCGTCAAATCTGCAACGATTGCTGCTGATGTCGTCATTTCACTTGGAGTTACTGCTGCCACTGGTTCTATCGGAAACTCCATACCCCCTCAAATCCAATGTTTCCAAGTTCAAAATTCTAATTCCCCAGTCTTAGAGTCTAGTAAATAACAATGAACATTTAAATTATTTAAAAGATGAAATTGCATAGATTATCAGAGTTATAGGCAATCAACGTCGGCTGGACGTTGAATGAGACATTTTCATCGTAATTCATCTCCCATAAATTTTTATGAACCCAAAAAAGCGTAAACACCTAACCACCTACCTTTCTTTCAAACTCAATGGCACAATAAGAATTTACCGAACTAATTAGCTTGCAAATTCAATTTAAATGATTAAACTCCAAACAAATTGATCGATCGCCGAGGAGGAGGTTTAGATTTAGATATGGAACGAACGGATGCTGAAGCTGAATCCAGCTCAATTAGTTTACCGCCCTTCTATTCTTCCCTTACTCTATGCAGCTATGGTGTGTCAACTCAACTTAACATTCCAATGAGTTTTCATGTAAAATGCAGCTTTTAACTTTTTAAAGTGTTAATGTAAGTAATATAATTGATTAATTAATTGTGCCCTACAAATATTTGTGATAAAAAACCTCATCCTTTTTCCAGCCACTTCCAGCTACAACGATATCTAGCATTAAATAGATTGCTGCCGATATTTGTAATGACAATTGATGCCACCACCATATGAAAAATCGGTAAGTATTTATGGATAATAATTGATCTTACATTGATTGATACAAAGAGCTATTCATCATGGACAGAGTTGCTTGGTTTATTTATTGAAAACCGGATCGGGTGAGTTTAGTTTACACAAGTATTTAATAAATAATATTAATATTCTAAACTATTCAAACCCCCTATATATTTATATATAATTATAAAGTGTGCAGATTCTAGGATTCTACTCGTGTGTGTTGGTAGAGACGTAAAATGTATTTGCATTTAAGTCCTACTCCGAACTACTCCGAAGTGTGTAAAGATGAATTAATTAGGTGTATTTATAAATTAAGACCATGCTTATTATATAAACAGAGTCTTTACAGGTTAAGTTGCATTTAATCGTCATTGGTCATGGTTTTTTTTCAATTTGCATAATATGTTATCTTATCAATATGTGACACTATTGGACCTTCTGATTTAGAGGACTTTGAACTTTAGTATCTGAATTAGGATCAAATATTAATGATCGATAACCCTTGAGATACCAAAAACTTATAAGATGGTTAGTTGGATTCTATTGTAACTCTCTCCGCTCCGGCGGAGGATGAGTTTCATTCCTCACGATACTAAAAACCAATTTAAGATACCCGTTGTTTTTCAACATTCGAATGTGTAGAAGGTGAACTGGAGTTACCAGGTCCAGCTATGGTATTCCTTGCTTTCTTTTTCATCGCTTCCGTCAGAGTTAGCTAAAAGGAAAATTTGGAAATTGTTAATTTTTTAACTGCTTTTAAAAGGGTAAAAGGCTGTTATTTTCAAAATATAATCACAACCTTCGACTTTTGAGCCTCTTTTTTAGAATTGTAACAAAATTCCAGGAAGGATACAATCATAGCCAATACAAGGCCAATTATAAGAATGTAGAATATTCCAGCCAAGCTTCCAAGTGACAATTCTTCGTCCCCGGTCGCCGTCTCTTGCTGTAATCGTAAACACAATGTATTACATATTACTGTATTTTAGATACATTAGTTACATGACAAAATGCATGTACCCGGGTATAAAATATTTTATAGATATAAGATATGCAAGTATGCACGGTTTTATATTCATTGGGATTTTACAAAAATTGACCACTTGCCTTGTTGGTGACATCACATTCACTTCTTTCAAACCACCATTTGTTCTCAAGCTTGCTTAAAACCCCATTTTCTTTCAGTCGTAAAACTTCAAGATTTATTTGATGTCTGTAGATAAAATATCAATATAAGGACTCGTCCAATTGTTTTAATTAAAATTTTGCTACGTTACTTTAAAGGTGAGCCTAAAGGCGTCCCAATTCCAAACCCTTTAGAATCCAAGTTAGGCCCCACTTTCTGTGTTTATTTTATTGTATATTGTAACAATTAGCAAATATTCATATGTATTCATACGTATTTATGATTTATTTATATCTAATATATGACCCACTACACCAGTTATTGATCACTTTGTCCCCGAGATTTTTTCTCTCGATTCTGACCCCATGTACCAATGCTGCATGACAAAAAACAACGGTATTCGAAGTTTTTTTGTTTTTTTAAAGCGCTACAGGCATTTTTTGTTTTGTCTATGAATATTACATTAACCCCTTTTTCCGGCTAATTTTTCCATTAAATGAGCCGAAATTGTTTACATATCTTACTGAGGCCTGCATAAACACGAACAGGTCGTTGTTTTGCAAAAAAATCGACAAAACCGAATATTCGGTTTTTTCGGTTTTTCGGGTAAGTGATCCATAACTGGTGAAGTGGGTCATATATAATTGATATAGTGTATATACCATGGTGTCGCAAGGTTTTCTCTGGTTAGTATAATCATTTTTCGGAGACTCTATCAGCAGCGCGTACTTTCCTGGGTGTAACCGAGTTAGTAATTATATAACTCAAAACTCAACACGTTGTAAACTTTGAAAATGATTCTTACCTTTTTTCTCCCGAACTAATTTGATGCCATCATCATAGCTTTTGACATTTAACTGATTCGGCCCACTCATAAACTCGAACATCCTTTTGTACACGGGTACTTCGGACCTCTGAATGGACAAGCAGTAAAATAAGTAAAATAGTTAGGGTAATTGACTGGAGAAAACGTAATATTAATTTATCCTACCCTAAAGAACTCATAAGTTGAACCTCCGAGCAAAGTTCCATACTGAATATCGGACTGGTCACTTAAGTCCTTGGCTCCCTTAATTGGTAGTATCATTCGGTTAACAGTTCGGACTGCGGCGAAGTTGGCAGTATAGGATGAAATCAAAATTAGGGTAAAAAACCACCAAACGCTCCCAACCACTCTGCCTGCCAATGATCTGTGGGAAAGAGTTGGGAAAAATCATTTCAAAATCATATTTAGTATTAGAAAAATCATCAGAGAAGGAAGAAGAGTCTTAGGAAGTTGTAAAGATGGAAGAAGAGCTAATTAGTTTATTATTATTTTTGAAAATTAATAGAGGAGAGGAAGCGATGGAGAAATTAGAGAAAGTTAGCGATGCAAGAGGTTTTCGCGAAATTCGTGAAATCTGTGACAAAAGAGTTTGCATACTGTGAAATTTTGTTAGGTTAAGCAGTGTACAGAAATTTGTGCAATTTTTTTCATGTGGACATTTAAATTTTCCAAAAGAACTGGTGATTTGTGATTAATAATTATTATAAGCTGAACGTTTATTGCTGAACCTTGGTGATATGTCGCTTCCTTGTTGAAAAAGAGCAGCAAGGGAGAACCAAAGAGCATTAGGGGGTGAGAACTGATGAACCATTGTCCCCGGTCGATCCGGTACCCAGTCGGACTCATTAAACCGGGTCACAAAGTAGAGAATAGTACTGACCCCGATATAAGCAAGGATCACACAGTACCACGTGTTAATTGAGAGAGGACTCATGAAGCCAAAGACTCCCGAGTTTGCTTTCTTCGGTTTGTAAATCATGATGGATATCCCTAAGTTTAAATATGGTTTTGTGAAGTCAATAACCCGTTCTCGTTCTGCTGTGATTGTCAAAGACGCTACGGCAATGTCTCCCTCCTGTAATTATTTAGTCCTGAGTTTCATCATCTTAAATCATTCGTATCTCTTTGTAAGTGTCTTTTATCACCCAAGCGAAAGGCCCTATGACCACCCTCAACCGCCCTTCATGGATGTTTTGTTCTGAATGGCTCCCATAGTAAATATATGTGTTGGAAATGTATTCAATATGCCCTAACAATATACAGTGTCTTCAAAACCTCTTGCCTCGCTAAAAGCAATAGGATCGTAAATTGTAGCTGTCATCTAAGACAGGGTACTTACTTGCAATACGGGTACGTTCAACTTGCAGGGTTTCTTTCATAAAAGCAAGGGCCAAGGGATACTTTTTTGCTACACGCTCATCGCTTATCTTAAGGAGGTTGTACAGGTCAGAGGGGGCTATAAGGGTAGGAATGTAACAGTTTCAAGATTCAGGATTCAATACATCCTAAGCTACGTCCCCACCATATTGATGGGGTAAAAAACCTACCGCGGAGACACGCCGGGGGTGTTTTGTCGAAAAATACTTGCGATGGTGTACCAAAGCGTGTTCTGAAAACTGTACACTTCAGTAGTATGTGGTTTTCGTTGGACAATCAGAAGGACAATGGCCACACCGAGGAGGGCAGCTAAGGCCGCGGACCACACGGCTGACTGCATAGGCTTCACAAATGAAAATGCACCAGGCATTTCAATCTGAGGCTTCTTGATCATAATACTGATTCCCAGTTCCATAAAATCCATCGAAAAATCTATCAGTGTCTCTCGGGATGCCGTAATTGTTAAGGGAGCCACCACCATGTCAGCTTCCTAAAGACATCGAAATGGGGGGATCGTGGTAAAAAAATTTGCACAAAAATCCGGAGCAAATTCATTGTTTGCAAAAATCCTCCCGCATTCAAAATCCACAGGGCATGCCATATTTTAACTTATCATAATCAATAACAGCTTATAATTAACTCGCTTCGATCAGGAGCAGGTTTCAGAGCCAGCAGAATAAGGAGGTTTAATTAGGTTACATTAGGTAGCATTAACTAGGCAAGTTGTCTCCTGTTTTTAAACTAGGATTTAATCTGCCACAAGACAATAGAGGTTAGGTTCAGCAGGGTCAGCCATCACCTTCATGTCATGTAGGTGGTTGTAGGTGTGTTCAATATTTTTATGCAAATTGTTTCAAATCTCAACTCTGCATTGTGTACCAACCCTAGAATAAACTAGACGTTTAATCCAGTTCCAGTGGTTGTGATTCTTAGGTACACGCATTCAAATGCAAAATCATGTTCTATTTTCATTTATGGGTGGATTTACTATAGGAGTTTATCTGTTCTGTGATTGACTGTCTTTCACTTTGAAAGAAGAGTATGTTCTGTATTGGAAATCTAAAAAAAATCGGCACTATTTTTTATGTCCAACAATCAAAACATCCAGGAGGGGTTTTTTTGGGTGTTTTGTATGATCTTCATCACTGACATTTTCAAATAGAACAAATATCACAGTAGGGCTTCCCGACATATTGTGCAACTTAGATTCATCCCATATGTCTTATTGGTACGGAAAACAGGTCTAGTTCTAATTAGTTGTAAGCCATGCGTAAGTAACTCGCAAATTACTTAAGTCCCAATAACACTTAGAGAAACGAACTAAACTCAAAACCACTAAGCGATTCCTCTCTACTGAAGTTGGATGCAATTTGTGTACAAAATCATGCATCGCATCATCCCAATGATATTTCCCCATCAACTGTAAACCGTTATAGACTCTGGACTCAATGAAACTTACGTTACGAATTAGCTCTCCGATCATCCCATCTGGAAAACACAATGTTTGATGTTTAAGTTACATCTACTGTATAGCAAATAACCTCAACAAATTGTTAATAGATACTTACCCCAACCCCCTGGTGATAATGGGTTTTCAGATCCGTATTTCTTATCTTTTACGAGCTTAATCTCATCTGAACAAGACATTTCATTAATTGCATCATCAGAAATTTACACAACTATAGACTGTACTAGTATCAAGGCGAACGACTTCGTCTTACATTTAAAATTCATATTCTTGGCTATAAGGTGAGCCATGTCTTTACAAAATCCTTCGAACATGTCATTCCCCGTCAAGTTTTCTCCCTTTTCTGCTTTCTTCAACATTAAATACGGTTCCTCCTAGAGATTACAAAAAATGTAAATCGCCAAATATTCCAACAATGCATTTGAAACTAATCAGCTTTACCAGAATGCTCGTAACAATGTACACTTTGTTAGGATCCGGCCCATTTTTATTCCCCTTTGACTGGGAAATCTTGGGGGTTCCTGTTGTAAACCCATGGAGGTCTGACCATTGCCCTACCTGGTAAGAGAACTTAATATTTTAACACTAATTGGGATTATATAAACATCCATTGTCGTAATTACCTTTTTGACCCCTTCACTCATTGATGTTTCCATTACATCTATACTAAAATTACTCCTGGACCCTTCATGAAATTCAATGTGCCCTGTAAGGCCTGTAGTTTGAACCTGTTGGAAACAAACAATTTGAACCGTATTACGACGAGACTAGCAGGAGATTTGGCTGAGTAAAATTATAGGGGGCAAATAATTCTGTTTATCAGAGGAATGTGGATTGAAATAGAGTTGCCACACCTTTCGTAAATAAGTATTAATCAACCGTCCGTGTTGAAACGGATTAATTCGATAATTAAGGAAATCCGACCCTGTATTGCATGTGAATTTACGGCTAGTGTTCTTCCGGAGGAGATCCGGGTTCTCCCTGAGGGCTTGTGTAAAGGCTTCTTTTATCACGAGCATCCCATCGTACATGAATGCTGCATGTGCCTGTGATATTAAACTTTATTACCTTAGTCAATCCAATTAGCACAAGGTAATTGAATCATAACTTTATGATATCAAATGAATACTCCTCCTACCGATATTGCCTTCCTTCCAGCTCCATCAAACTGACGGCTGTCCAGACTAGACCATTTGCTGAGGAAGTCTTTTACGTACTTCCGGTTGAGATCAACTACTCTAAACCCTGTTACATTAACTGCACTGAATTCTACTACGGAGGTTTCCCAAGGTTCGTCAAAAGCCTGGAAATCAATTCTTGGTTTAGGCAAGAATTGGATTTAAATTGTATTATTAACGGATGTACCAGTCCGGCTATCATGTAATGATACGTTCGCCTCCCGAGATGAACATCTCGCACATGGCTCACGATAATGTCCTTGGCCAAACTGATGGGACAATCCAGAATAATATGCTTCGGAGAAAATCTAGGTAGGTATTTACAGGAAAGAATTGAGGTCAGAATTTTTTTTAATGTGCTAGATTTTCTTTTAAAAACTGACCTTTTGGCTACTTCAAGATTCCTCAGTATTGAAATAGCCTCTTTAGCATCTGAAATCTTTCTGATGGCTGTAACCCTGATGGAGTCATTTTTGAAACCCAAGATTTGAAAGACAGATTGAAGTCTTAGAAGCCCTGCCAGTGTCATAAGTCATCCATTACCGACTCTATTTGTTACTAAGGTCCTAGATTATTTTTGAAACCTCAAATGCACTTACCTTCACTCGTGCTGTACATGTAAATAACATCTCTCCACCCGTAGTGAGCAATCGTGTCTAAAATCGCCCGGTGGAGATCTGGTCGAATTCTGGTGGCAAAATCCATGCGATGAGTTTCCTTGTCCATTGCCTCATCGACAAGCCTTTCCATCAATACCCCCCTACCTTCGGCATTCTCCACAGATTCTAGCTGCTTCTGGAAAGTCTCGTTTATCAAAGGAGACCTTGTCATAACTGATGACCTGTTCTCATGACTCATTTCCATGCTCATGGCTGGGTTTTCTAGCAAGCTTTGTCTGATTTTATACTAAAAAAAATAAAAATTTGTTTGTCATAATTTCCCTAATGTGGTGAAAAAGAATTAATTTTTCAAAATTTCAAAAATCATCAAACCTTGGAGACCTTGACAGGACTCGTTGGGAACCAAGGTGTGACGATAGGCATCTCAAAAGTATTCGCGTAGGAATGAATCGTTTCAAAAGACTCGGAGTTCATTGATCCAACCATTGCGTACACGCCTCGGAAGAATTGATTGCAAACTACAGTATAAAAAAATCAGAGTAAAAAAAAGCCAATTACTCTTGGCTATAAAATGGTAAGAGTAAAAGTTTTAGCCCGTACTTAGTTTAGAAAGTTTGAAAGCATCTGCAGTATTGATTGTGTCCACGTAGGCATTGAATCCGTAACTTTTCCTTACCTTTGAATTCTCTAAAGAGATATTCAAGGGTGTGAAGGTCATAAGAGCAACTTTAAAAGCAGTTTGAACTTCGGCTGTGCCTTGCTCGAACACGACCCCTATAAAAATTGATAAGGTAATAAAAAGATGAAAAACATGTGGGGTCTTTCTGTTTTATAGGCCAATAAGAATATCTTCCCCATCTCTAGTACCGCAATAAGATGCACTAGCTAAAAATCTCAAGTGCTATACAGAAACTACTATCCAAACCATCTTGGAACAAGGCTTTAATGAAGAGATGAAATAAAAAATCTCGCCTCCCTACTCCCCTATTAACCGACTCGACTCTAGACCTTATGGTATCGACATGCTGGAAAGCTGCCAGAAAGAGTCGGTAAATCTTTTGCAAACTTTTCCACAGATGTAAGAAAAATGATAAGTAATGTCAAAAGTTTTATGATCATCTTATAAGGAGTTACCCAAAGGGATGTTCTCAGCCTCGGCCTTGCACTCAACATGATGAGAGACGAGGAGCAACAAGTACAATAAAAGACATGATAATTTATTGCCTTGACAGGGACGTAGACGGAATCCATGATTTAGGATATCCCCAACCTCCGTCCTCGATTCAATCATCGTCTTCTTCACTTCGTCTTACTATTTTTTCCTCAGTGGTGGTGGTGGTTTAAGGTCCCAGAGGGACTCGAACAAATTCAGAGACACACGAAATACTTATATAAGGAAAGAACTTTGACTTCACGGGCGATTTGTAGCAATCATTCTAGATCCTATGTACTTGCACGGATGTGGTCCAAGGAGTCCTAAAACGTCTCATCCCTCTGCCAATCTCGGCGGTAAGGAACAATGAAATCAGTTCAAGTACCTCGTTCCACGGGTAAACAAAGGAAGGATTTATTCGTGAATGAAATTGGTATTAATAGATTCTACAGATTCGTACATGTCTGGAAGGGACAGAGCGACAGGTCTGAGAGAAGGGGAGAAGAGTAGTGGTGGTAACAACTATGGACAGAGATTTGTATTCAGGAGGCTGGAGGAAAGTATTTTATCACAGAGATAGGAGAAGGACTCTTCTAGTGTCTACTCCTAAAGTCCTAAAAGTATCTCGGGCCTAACACCCTCAAAAATTCCTAGTGTCTAGAGGTAGATTTCCTCGAGGTCCTCTCTGGCTTCAGCAAAGTGCTTCTTTCCTTTGCTACATGAGACAAGCTTTGGAGATCTTTGCGACTAGTTTCGAGTGGCTTGTGGTGAACTGGATGGATGGATGGATGGATGGATGAAAGTTGGTGAGGGAAAGCTGGGATGAGATTTTGTCTACGAGTAGTCACTGACTAGCCTTGCCACTAATTCAGATGGATTCTTATATTTTATACTCCCCCAATATACCCCCATAAACTTATAGATTCCAGGGTTCTAGCTATTTCCCAGCCTGTACTTTTAGGTAGAGAGAGCGAGTCTTTTCGAAGGAAGGAGATCGGGGTAAATATATTTGACATTTTTGACTCTTTCCTAAATCTAACATTGTTACTAGTTCCTCTATACACCCAGATAGCCTTGCTTCTGATCCAGGAGATGAAGGCTGTAAGTAAATATGATGTCGGTATGGATTTTCTACACTTATTGTTAGCTACTACTTTCCCCATTCACCTATACATAAAATATAGATATTATATGTTTATATGGAGAAAGCCCTGGGTGGGTTGTGCTCAACAACTCGGTCTGGATTCTAGATTTTGGACGTGTTGGCTCTGTGGGTTCTTCTTGGCTGCTCGTTGGTTCCATCCTGGTTGCTACTTGGCTTTAGTACATTCCATCCTTGATGTAATATTTACTAACATTATGGATGGAGGGGATTTTATATAGAGGGATAGAGATCCTCAATTACATCCCACATCCCACATCACTCGTGCTGAATAGCTCGCATTTCTCTTCCCTCGTTTGGTCCGTGTGGAGAAAGCAATAGCTACACGGTGCTCTCTTCATGGGAGACTTTCTCTCCCTTAAAATACACTTTATATTTACTTGCCCTTTAGATCTTATCATTACTATTATTATTGCTAGAGAGAGGCGGAGAGGGTGGATATGAATTTATGGATTTATTTGAGCATCTTTTATATTTATATAAAAGGCTCCCCCCTCCTAGTCCCTTATTGTCACGGGAAGAAAGTGACGGGTTAGCTCTGTTGGTATGATTTCTCCCATGTATGTGTTGCTGATTTGGGAGTATGGAACGGGGATAGTATTCGTTTTATAGATTGTAGCTTGTATACGCGTAGTCGTGTTATCCTTTATGTGTGTACTTCTTGTGGGCTTGTGGGACATTCCCTTTGCACCGGTCCATTTCAGAGATGTGGTTCTGCGAGTGCTCTTATTCCCAGCTTCCGCCCTCATGACAATCGATCCGGGCTCCTCTCTTGAATCTAGTCACTGTACCGTTTCAACCATGAACATTGAGCACCTCTCTTGAGAATCATCTTGTTGGCACAAACTAGTTTATCTTATTGATCATCCACCCCAAATGATCCAATTCATGGAGGAAGAAAGGAGTAGAGGATTTTTTTTGCCATTCTTCAGCTCTCTCCGAGGAGAGAATTGTCAGGGGAGAGATGAGAAGATGAAAGAAAAGTGTTTATAAGGAAAAGCCTCAAGGATAACACTTGTTTAAGACCAAGTAATAGCTTGGTAAAGTGCCTGGTATTTTGAGCATTGGAATGGTTTTATTGCTCGTTAAATTTACACAGGGTTTTGGCTACAGGAAACGATTTCCCAATTGTACACACAGGGAAGGACTGAGAGAGATTATCATAATTTATGGCTAATTTATTCAGAGGGGTTTACATTTATAGGCAGGCATAGCCCTCGGGTTGGATAGACAGTTGGAGGAAGTTTGTTAAGAAAGTTCAGAGGTGGTTAATTTCCAGATAGAGTTTGTGGTACAAAGTTTTTGAGTAGATATGTCTATCGGCCATTGCCTCGTTGGATGTTAATTAATACAAAGTTGTTGAGGGAGACAGGTGTTGATGAGCTGAATTGTTAATAGCCTATTCAATAGTATTTCTTAGTCATTTTGAGCTCAAGTCTGTAGGAATGTCCCGGAAGTCGTTGGGGACGTTGGCCGCGTTCCTTTGCACCATGGCCTCGGCTACGGTTAGCTAATTTGAGGAGGGGAGAAGGCATTCGTTTTAGTAGGGCTATTGTAAGAATGGGAATGGAATGGGCTATTAGGAATTTTAACTCGACCGTTTCATACCTTGGACCGCAGATCTTGTTTTTTTGAGTTGCAAAAGAACTCTAAAAAGGAGACTAAAATGGCTACTACCATTCCGACTATTAGGATGTAGAATATTCCAGCCAAACTTCCCAGAGAAAGTTCGTCGTCTGATAATGAAGTGTCCATTTCATCCAGCTTTAAATTTAAAGTAGTAATTACTTTTAGTTACGATAGATTAAATTTAATATTGCCGTAGCTAATACGGAGATATTTATCTTTACCTTTCCAGCTATGTGGCATTCAGCCTTGTCCAGCCACCATTTGTCTTCAAGTTTTCTTAGCATTCCATTTTCTTTCATTTTTAAAATCTCCAGATTAATTTTTTGCCTTTAATAATAAATTTTAACAATAAAAATCAGAACCTTTTGATTCCGTGAGATTTATCATCATACTCTTAATGGCTTAGGGTGCATTCACACTGACGCCAACGTTAATTAGCTTAGCTATTCAGAATATGATCATTAGTGATTATGAAGAAATAGCATACGTAAACGGAGAGCCGATAGGTAACCCAATTCCGTAGTTGATATCTGTTATATCTGGACCAACTTTCATTGTATTGCATGGTTTCTTGTTGCTGATGTACTCGTTTTTGGCAGATTCGATTAGAAATGCATATTTGCCTGAAGTATTTTTAAAAAATCCATGAACTATTTAAAAAAATTAAATTAAAATTATTTACAACTTGTACCTTTCTTTTGTCGAACCAGATTGATTCCATCGTTGTAAGTCCTAGCGTTCAATTGGTAGGGTCCGCTTATATGCTGAAAAATTGCTTTATACACTTGTGTTTCGGAATTCTAAACATATATTTTTATTGAATTAAGCTCATAGTTAATACTTTCAGAGTGCAACTAACCAATCAAGCATACCTTAAAGAACTCGAATGTAGCCCCATCAGTCAAAGTACCGTATTGGACTCCGGAGTGGTCTACCAAATCCCAAGCCGACCTCACAGGGACTGACACTTTATTCCTCATCCTAAGAGCAATGTAATTTCCAGTGTAGACAGACACAAGGATGAGGGCAAATAACCACCAAACCGTGCTGGCTAATCGGGCTGCTAATGATCTAATAAATATAGGTTTCATAATTCCAATTAGTCATAATCATATAAAAATCCTTTTCAGATAAATGTATCTTAAAATAACTGATTACCTTGGGGCTACATTGTTTCCTCGATTCTGATGGGACAAGATTGAGAAGGACATCCAAAGGACATTAGACAGAGTTAACAAGTCTGGAGATGTCGGATTTGGATTTGGATTGTTATTCGGATTTTGGATGTAAGCCTGACCGTTTGAGTAATTGGAAGTGTATTCCTCAGTTGCCCTCTGAACTGTTTGTCTTTGGTGGACAGAAGCTAGCTTATAGATTATGTATAGAGCTCCACTGACGCAAAGATAAGCTCCGATAACACCAAGCCATACAAAGTCAGAGAGGGGAGTCATGAAGCTGAAAAGTCCTGGAAACTGCTTTTTCGGCTTGTACACCATGATGGAGATTCCCTGGGTCACAAACGGTTTGGTGAATTCCATCACGCGTTCCCGATCTGAGCTGATTGTCAAAGGAGCTACAGCAAGATCTACTTCCTAAGGGGGAAAAATATTTTATTTTTATTTTTGGGCCTGAAATTAATTTAATAATTTTTTTGTCTCAAAATTAAGTTTTTTATTTCGATAGTTTTCATACCTTGCGGATCACTTCCCCAATGATTCCATTCCAAGAGTCTCCAAATGCAGTTGGGCTTTTACTTCCATACTTGCCATCTCTGACTAGTTGAATTCGATCTGTAAAAGTAAATATAAATAGAATTTAGTAATATAAAGTTTTTGGTTTTGATTGTAAATTTATTAAAGTACATTTTAAACCCAGGGTTTGAAATATCATGTCGGTTAGGTCCTTAACGTAACCTTCATAGAGATCATTCCCTGAGATATGCTTTCCAGGAATCCGTTTCTTTAGCATGAGATAAGGCTCTTCCTAAAATATAAACACCGAGATTATTTAAATTAGTTTTATATAGCGAATTAATTATAAGAAATTATATTATAAAAAAGTTTATAACTAACAATTGAAAAGTTTTTTTTTTAAATCTTACCAAAATACTTGAAACAACGTATACTTTCTTGCTATTCAATTCTTGATTGACTGATTGAGACGAGGAACTCCGCTGTTGAGATACTTCACTCTTAAAACCAGAAAAGTCGGACCATTGTCCAATCTGGATTTAACAGAAAAAATATTCATCAGATTAGTGTTTGTATTTTTTTTGTATTTCTAAATTGAAAACTTTAAATTGCCTTGAATTTTGAAGAGTTAGCACGAAGCTCAATCACATCCACACTAAAGTACTTCCTAGTTCCATTCTCGTGGAATTGGATGTTCCCCGTGAGACCTTCAGTTTGCACCTTAAAGAAAAATTTAAAGGCTGTAGAATTTCCTAGAATTTTGAAATAACTGATAAACCTAGTTCTTAGTTCATTAAAAGTAAATACCCTTCTTAAATGCTGATTAACAATCTGTCCATGTTCGAAAAATCTGATATCATCCATAAAGTCAGAGCCAGAGTCACAAGCGGATTCCGCACCATAACGTTGAAGGGCAAATGGGTTATCGGTAAGAATGTCTGTGAACGCTTCTTTAATGATCAACATCGCGTCATACATGAGGGCAGCATTTGTCTATAATCAATTTAAAATGACATAATTCAAAAAGTGTTCATTTCAGCAATCAGCTAATATCCGAATGATTACCGAAATGGAAGTTTTACCAGCCCCCTCGAACTGAACGTTGTCTAGTTTGGACCACTTCTGCAGAAACTCATAAACGAATCTACGATTTGGGTCAACCATTCTAAAGCCTGTGATGTTTACTGCATTAAACTCCAAAATGTTACTTTCCCACTCTTCATCGAATGCCTGAACGATCGAAATTTCATTTATATTAAAATCATTAAACAAAAGAGTCTATTCGTGCAATAGGAGCTAACCAATCCAGTCAACATGTAATGGTACGTTCGCCTTCCAAGGTGGACATCTCGAACGTGATTTATGATAATATCCTTAGCGAGACTCGTCGGACAGTCAAGTAGGACGAATTTTTGAGAAAATCTAATAAAAATTAAAGCTCAGTAATTCTCAATCGTGCACACAAAAAAATGTTACAATCTATTTCCTTTGAAAAACATACCTTTCTGCAGATTCTACATCTCTCAAGATAGCAATTGCTTCCTTAGCGTTCGAAATCTTTTTCACCAACTTGACTCTAATAAACAGTTCGGAAGCTGTAGATCGATAAAATAGAGTTTGGAGCCGCATTAGTCCTAAATACAAGAAGATAAACCATCATAAATTAAAATTTACATGATCTTCAAGTTAAAAAAAAAATCATAAATTATTCCTTTTGACTTTTGTAACAACCTTCATTTGATGAATAGAGATAGATAACTTCTTTCCACCCATAATGATGGATCGTATCTAAAATTGCCTGCTTCAAATCTGGACGCAGACGTGTTGCATAATTTGGGAGCTCATTGTTTCCCGAACCCCGATCTCCTCCCTTCAAATTTCAAAATGATTTATAAAATTAATGAAATGAAATTAACCGAGAATTAGCGTGCCATCCAGAAATGAAATACCTTGGACACCACCGGGTCTTTGATAGGATACCATGGAGTAATTATGGGCATGTGGAACGTATTTGCAAAAGCATGGTATGTATGGAAAGATTCAGCATTCATAGATCCAACCATCGCATAAATCCCTCGGGAAAACTGATTGCAAACTACAAATTAAAAAACATCACAATTTTTTTAAACTCTCATAACAAGTTTGAATCCCAATAAAATTTGACTTCATCTTACTGAGCTTGGAGAGCTTGAAAGCATCTGCAGTATTAATTGTGTCTACATACGCAGTAAATCTGTACAAATCCCCTGGGTTCGCACTAATATTTAGAGGTGAGAAGGTCAAGAGGGCATGCTTAAACGCTGTCTGTACTTCCTTAGTCCCTTGTTCAAACACGATCCCTACAAAGGAAATTGAAAAAAAACGAATCAATTAACAGGTAATTATTAATCAACACGTCCCACGTGTTTGTACCAACTTACCTAAAGGTAGCTGAATGTTTCCAGCCTCCACAATAGCGACATTACTACACACAAATATTGCACATAGCATAACAAAGCTTGATAGCTTATGCTCTGAGCATTTTCCATTTTTAAGTTGACACATCTTTGACATTTGACTATTTTGAAAGAGAGGTGGTTCAAATAGTTTGGCACGTAGAAGTTATTACTTTGAGCTCAAGGCCTATAAAACAACATTCTGAATATCGCTTTGTTTGTTAGAAAAATAACTAGTGAATATATTGTTGCCGTTATTCTGAATGATAGTTAATCCGAGGTGCATGTAAATAAATGAGTATATAGTGTAGTAGGAGAAGATGGATTGGGAATTGGACTTGTAGTGAGGGGATATGATGTCTTTCGCTTTCCCTCTAACTTTCTCTCATCTGTCCTCCAGTCTTTGTGATCTTGCTCACACTTCCTCTTTCTCCTCATATCATCATCCTCAGAATCCCTAATATCGATCCAAGACTTATTCTCCGCGGAGTTTATGTGTCTTTTCAAGCAGATACAAGGAAAGATGCCGGATTCAGAATGCTTTTTTCCAGCTATGACTCTGGTTGCATGGAGTTGGACGGATATTTTGAAAGTTATAGCTTCTTCACATGGGGCAAATCCTTTGGAAATCACTGGGATTTTTATGCTTCGAAATAAGGGGAAGAAATAATATGGGAGAATAGTATGTGGATGGATTTTGGAATTCATTCTGTGGTGGCTTGGACTTGAATGAACTGGAAATAATAAGGAGAAAGTGGAGAAAGCAGAGGCATTGAGATTCTTAGTGTTCAAAAATATTGACTTCATACTTTCAAACACATCTCCAATCACGAACCGAGAGAAATAAGGAAGCAAAATATTGGTAGTTGATTTTGAGTTATGTTTTATAATCGGACATATTTGATACTATTTCGTTATTTTTCATCTCTTAGCAGTGTCAATACATGGGACTTTTGTAATAGTCGTGAATTAGATGGAAATTAGGCAGGTTAAGTATAAGGGATGAGGTTGGAATGTATAACCGCTGAACCCAGAAATGCTTCGACGAGTCGAACTCTTGAGATTAATCAGCATCGAATGCAGTTCCTGACTGTCTAAGAAGAACAACTTTTTTCAAGCTATCATTTATGCTCACTGATCGTCGCATAGACTTTTTCTTTCGATCACGCTCAGCTTCAATTGACTCGGGTGATAGCACTGGTGGCAGATAATCAGAATCGAATTGAAGGGTGTCCAACGCATCTGATATATCCCCTTCGTCGTGGCCGTCCTCATGCGGCTCTTGCTCAGTGACATACTCGACAGTGTTTCTAGTCGTAGAGAATCCTACCTGTTTCGGATGCAATGGTTGAGAATCTGATGTTCGCATTGAATTTTTGCTTTTTCGAAGCTCATATTGTGAATCAGGTGAAAGCTCCAAATCATCTGTTATAGTTTCGTAGTAATCCGTAGTGTCCGCATCTGATTCCACAGGTTGTGGTTGCATTTTTTTAAGATACGGCTCAAACACTTTGGAAATAAGGTCCGGTTTGTAATTAGGACGGGGTATTGGATTGAGAGATCGACGAGAACACTTCCAATCAGTTATGGAGTATATGTCACGGTAGTTATTGTTCCTACAAAGACTCGCGTATCGGCCCCAGAGTTTATGACCAGCAGCTATTCCAAGCATTGCCCAAGATGCATCTTCATGACTTTCAGTGTGTACTATTTAAATTTGTTTTTACAACAGTCAACAGTTATTTGTTATTTCCCTTAGAGCCGGTAAACAAACTTCAGTTTACAATTTAATTAGCAATACCCATGCTTTGAAAATGTTTAAGGGCCACGCAGTAACATTCTTCAGTTTCCCAGAGGTGACCTTCCTGTAACAGCAAGTGGCCGATTTCGTACATGGCATCTGCTTCAAGGTCTATCATTTTAAAATCGGAAGCGATGTCCATTTGTTTGGCGAAGCATTCCAATGCCTCCACTGAGTTATGACACCTGAAACCCGTTAGATTTTCATCACTATTATAGAAATGAACGAAATAATTTTGCATTCACAAGTTGAAACTTACCCTATGAGACTCAATCCTATATTGTGGTACGCGATAGCTTCTGTAGTGTAATCTCCAATGACTATACAATGCTGCTTTAGTTGGTCGAAATAGTACATTGAATCCTCAAAAGCTCCACTAGAAATTAAAAACAAATCCATGAAATCCATCATATAGATAGATGCTTTTTAGGAATCCAATACACAGCGTATTCCTTACCTGTGTCTCAGTACTAGTCCAAACCTGTAAAGAAAATTAATCATTCGATTCATTCCCATGAATTTGAAAAGCATTGATTGTACAGAATTAATTGTTATGAAATTCTTACCGTACAAGGGCACAACTCATCGCTGTTGGGTGTCTTACTATATAGGTGTTTCGAAATAGATACAAAAATGTTAATTCGAATGCATTAATTTAAATTTTTACCAATTTTGTATAGTAAATTGTAATTCATACCTTCCATTGCAAGTTTCAAGGCATGATCAGCAAATTCATGAGCAACTTTCACATCCTCTTCCGTCGGGGCCTTGTGAGCGTGCATAATTTGGTTAGCCAAGCTTATCAAGAGCTCATGTTCTAAAAGAGTTGCGATCATATAAACGGTCATAGAACAGCCGTCAACTACCTCATAGATTTCTTTTTCTAAAAGACAAAGATCCAAATGGTTAGTTTAAGTATTTAAATATTTAAGTAAATACTAACTAAAAACTATAAAAGCATCATGTTAATTAACGATAACTTTTCCAAGCGTACCATCAAATCTCAGACCATGGAGAGCTATTGGTTTCTTGAGCTTGATTTTTAAGATCCTGGGCTTAAATTGCCAAGGCTGATTGAGTGCTAGTTTTCTGCATATTGCGAGATGATCAATCGCCAATGCTAATGCAGATTCTAAAATGTTGCATTAAGAAGATTTCAGTTTCAAGTTTGATAACAGATATGAGAATTATTTTTAGCGTATAGCAGCAATAGCCTTTATACCTAAGGTCTCATTATTTTCGCGTGCCAAGAAAGCCAGCAAGCAGTGAACTTCGGCCTGAATCTTGTCTGACTGAGGACCACTCGGAAGTTTCTTACAAGCCTGAAGAGCACTTAAAAAGAAATGTTTTGCGAGCCACATATCTCCATCATGCATAATTTTTTCTGCTAGCTGCTTTCGCAAGAATACTGCAGTGTCAAAGCGTTCTAGTAAGTAAAAAAAAAATGCATACATATCGTAAACTAATACTAGTACTGTCATTGCCTCATAAGAAATTTAAATAAGAATTCATTTTTAAGACCTTCAACTGTGTACTTGTAACACATTTTTAGGGTTTCTGAAATCTTATCCAACTTATCACGTTGGTCCCGAAGATGAAGTTTTGGCATCCGAAAACGATTCTTTCCACCCCTCCGTTCCCTTTCTTCCTTCCTAAAGATGTTATTAATCTCTTGAGCTACCACAGCATCTCCGCTTAAGACCAAGTCATGAAGCAGCAACGTGTGAAAAGGCTGTTCAGATCTGTTATATGGATCCATTTCATTAAATGACGGGGGGGGGGGGGGATTTAGATATATTATATTATTCCATGATTGATTAGCTTATGTGCCTCGAAATATCCTCCGGAGACATCAAAGGGTATTCGTTGTCTAGCATGTCTCTCCATCGGGTCATGTCCTTATCAGATGCGGTTACCAAACGTCTCCCTATTGGGGCATGTGGAATCCCTACTCCGGTGGACGGAGCATTCTGCCGTAGCTTAGAGAGCTTACCTAGTCCCCGGTAATAGCTCATTCTAATTCCTAAACCCCTAGTCTCCTAGATACAAGTACACCTGATCTTGGGGTCTGCTTGAGAAATTATGCAGTTGAAGAAATGACTTGACTGAAAAAAACTACTGTATGTAAAAGTTAGTTCAATTCCATTGCCATGGCATTTTAAGTTACTTCGAACAAAACTGTGAAAAACGTGTTATCCAAGTTTATCTCATTTTAGATTTTGTTTTAGAAAGCAAGGCTATGTTCCAAGGTAGGTGAAAGTAAATTTTCGTTTCCGTAGTATATCGGAAACGAAAATTTACTTTCACCTACCTTGGCTATGTTCTGCAGGCAATCATTTCTTGTTTATATCAAACTGTGATCCTGTATTTAAGTCAAATCGAATGTTATGTTGAATAGTTAAGATAAAACGAAAGAGCAACACCGAAACATGTTTAAAATTTTCTGCTGCTGTGGTTTTAGTGCTTTTCATGTGAATATCTATCTGATCCAAGATTCTTGTTCTAAGACAAGCAACATACTAATGAACTAGAATAGAACTACCATAAACTCAATACAATTGGAATTTTGACTACACTTGTAGTGATGATAAAAAATAGGTACTTATAAACGCATTATATCCGGTTTAAATCAGTTCAATCAGTATTATTCACGGTAAAGGCACAGAAATGTTTGTACAAATGTATGGTAGCAAATTTTTACACGTCTAATAGTTTGAGTATATTCGAAAATCCCTGTTTGAGTAGGTATTACTATTATTTTTATTCAATTTTGAAATGCTGTTCCAAAACAGGTTAAATTGAAAATTAGGTAACGCCGAGTTTAATTACAATTAAAAAATTCGTTTGCCAACGATAGCTCTTAGGAATCCTTAGCCTGAATTACGGTAGATACACAAAAGTACATATAAAAATGCTTAAAATTAAATCTAGTTTGACAAATTGACATTTGAACAATCAATTTGCGTTTTCTTTATCGTCAAAATCAATTACGAAAGCCATCCCCTGTCCCGTTTCTCGACGTGTTTCAGGACGGATTCGTGGGGTAGCCACTGGGGTAGGAGCCGTCTTCTTGTGAATGACAAATGTTTGCCTTGAATCGTCGCCTCGTATGTCCTGTGAAGCATATTCATAGATAGTTAAACATTTAGAATGAAATCCAATCTAAAAATGTCTTAATGTATTGTTGCACTCACCCCTGTTTCAGGAATATAAGGTTCTTTTAGTGGAAGCTTGAATGCATCCGATCTCTGTAACTTGTTGACACCAGGTGTATTTTTAATATATTTCTTCTTCAGCTCAAGATTTTCAACATTTTTTTTTGAAAGTTTCAGCCTTAATTCATCGTTTTCCTAAAACAAAATTAAATTCAACGTTAACCACTATCTAAATCTCTGCAATACTGTATCGATTCGAAAAACCTCATTATAATGGGATTCTATTCCAAATTATTTTAGAATTTTTACCTTTTTAAGTTGCTCTTTTTCCTCTTTCAACTTAACAACATGATGAATTTTTTGACGGTGATTACCGTGTCCCATCAAAAGAGCATAATCTCGAGCCATTTCCTCATATTTTGTATTGCGTAAATCGTTCGATTCACGCAAAATACTGTTTTCTTGTCGAAGTTGAGACAATTCCAATTCTAACTGCGCTTCCTTGTCACTAGATCTGATCTTTTCAGAAAGTGCAGCTTTGAGGTCTTTAATCTCCGCATCTTTCAGGGTAACAAGACTACTCATATCATTTTCTTTCTGCCATAGAGTCAATACAAGGTCTTGTTTCTCTTGCAATGTAGCTTCTAGCTGAGCTTGGTTTTGATTGATTATATCCAGCTCGAGAGCTTTACTTGACAATTCAGTCTTGTGATATTGCAATTCAGAATCCAATCTATTGATCTTATCTGCTGTAGAAGCCTTAAGTTCCTCTATCTCAGTTTCTCGCAAACTAAGGTCGGTTATGAGCTCCTTTTCTGCTTTGTATAAGTTCGAAATGAGTTCACCTTTCTCGCGCAAATAAATTTCTAATGTAGTTTGGGTTTGCTTCTGTAATTCAAGCTCGTTGAATTTGTTTGTTAGTTCTTGCTGGTTTTGATGCAGAGTTTCTTCTAGCTCAAAAACTTTAGCTTTGCTTTCTGTAAGGTTCGCCATGTAAATGGACAATTCAGACTCATTTTTATTCAATTCCGAGTGTAAAAGTTGCACTTGCTCATTCAGCTTTTCTATATCCGCGGTTTTCAGGGCCAAAGTGGCGACAAATTGCTCTTCTTTCTGGTTTAAATTAGTTTCTAATTGAGTTGTGATTTGTTTTTCCGATTCTAGCAGATTTATTTCTTTGGACAGCTCTGCTTTGTTGTGTTCCAATTCAGACTCCAAAAGTGTGATTTTTTCGGTAGCACTGGATTCAATCTCTTCAAGCTCAGTCTCTTTCAGAGTCAGAGCAGCTCGGAGCTCTTCCTCGCCCTTGGAAAGAGTCGAAACCAGTTCATCCTTCTCGCGCAAAGATATTTCTAACCGGATTTGAACTTGCTTTTCCAATTCCAGATCATTCAATTTATCTGCTAGTTCTTGCTGGTTTTTATGCAGAGTCTCTTCTAGCTCAGAGACTTTAGCTTTGCTTTCTGTAAGGTCTGTCATGAAACTGGATAATTCATCTTCCTTATTATCCAATTTAGAGTGCAAAAGTTGTACTTGCTCATTCAATTTTTCAATATCCGCGTCTTTCTTGGCTAAATTTGTGTTGAATTCCTCTTCTTTCTGTTTTAAATTAATTTCTAATTGGTTAGTGATTAGTTTTTCCGATTCTAGCAGATTTATTTCTTTGGACAGCTCTGCTTTGTTGTGTTCCAATTCAGACTCCAAAAGTTTCATTTTGTCGGCAGCATCGGTTTTTATTTCTTCAAGCTCGGTCTCTCTCAGAGTCAGAGCAGCTCGGAGCTCTTCCTCGCCCTTGGAAAGAGTTGACACCAGATCATCCTTCTCGCGCAACGATATTTCTAACTGCAATTTAACTTGCTTTTCCAATTCCAGTTCATTTAATTTATTTTCCAGCTCTTTCTGGTTTAG
>JAQFYM010001095.1:0-40221 GCA_034694785.1 Agrenia bidenticulata | reverse complement strand
CTCTGGATCTGTACCTCTTTCTATTAAAAAAGTTGTAATAAGGTCTGTTTCCCTGAATAAATAATAATAATAATAATCGCTGAAAACCCCCGTTGAAAATGCTATTACTCATCTTTAAATGTTGATGCGCAAGTTCCAAATTTATTTGTAAGGCGTTGAAGATTTTTTTAAGAAGCTGTTAATTATTTTTTGCAGTAGTGCCAACACTGTGAAGAGTATATTATTAGTCTTCATTGATTGGAGCATTAAAAGTTAACGATGGAGTTTAAAAAATAATTATATTGTAATGATGAAGATAAATGCGTAGGTTGGGCTAATTGTAGTAGTGTTACTTAACTACTAACTATAGGTCGGTACTATTCGGTCTTATTAAGAGTCTGTAGTGTTCAAATGACTTTGATTTTAATGGCAGAAAAATTAAAGTGTATATTAAGAGAGATGATAAATTCTAAAGATTTGATCGCTCTGACGGCCATATTAGGGAGGTTGAGATACAGAGTGATTTTCATCTTGTGATTGTGACTTCAGCAATAATCTTAACATTGCTAATTTTTTTTTAACTCTAGGCTGATCCTTATCTTGGAACATGTGAAGAATTTTTTTTAAACTTTATTTAACAACTCGTTTAAATAGTTTAGCATAAAGGTTTAATATATTTAATTTTTCGCTTCCTTGTCCTTGCTAAAACTTGTTCTTTAGCCTATAAATTATATAATATCAGGCTATAAGGCTACTATTGTCGACAGATCCAGACTGCCGAATTATAAAACATTGTATTTCTATTTCTACTATACATTAGTAATAAAGCGGGAAATTGACCTATAAATCTTGAGCCGACTTGAGCTAATCTCATAAACCGGTTGTCCAGGTAGTCTGGAAGTTATCTCCTACTTCGGTATCAACAGTTTTGTCCCTGTCTCATCTGCAAACTATAAAGTGCTGATTTATTTTATGTTCCAATTTAATTTTCTGTCACAATGAGAGTAAACTTGATCTGTAATTATGTCGTAGAATTATGACAGACGACAAAATGTAACGCGACATACAAGTGTACCATTATGTACCATAACATTTATTTACGAGGATGTGAAAAGTAGGCATTTATTAGTATTTAAAACCATTACTTTCTACCAAGTCTTGTAACTAATTGAAATACTTTAAAGTTTATTTGTTTATAGTAACATTTATGAAGACAGCCTGAAATACTTTCAGACCACCTAAGCTTTTTAATCATATTCCAAACTTGGATTTTCAAATTTTGTTTTCCCTAGGGACTTGAATGTCGCAGTTCATAACTGTTTTCGTATGTAATCGTTGCCGGACATAATTGTCCACGTGCATATTTTTCAGTTCACAAGTGTCGCATACATGTGTCTCTAAAAAACGCTATTGAAAAGACACACCTCATCGTCACCAAACATTAAATACCTGGTCTAGAATCCCCAGTTAATAGCTCTCCACATGTCCTCCTGTTCAGGAATGACCCAAGCCTTAAAATCCCATAAACTGAACAAAGGGAGTAATTTCTCTGAGGTGTCTCTCCAACTGCCAATCAACACCATAAATCCCTTAGCACACCCTCTTCCAAACTCAATCTCACAGAGTTTAAAAAAAATCCAAACCTCAAGGGACACGGACAGTCAGACCTAGCAATTAGCCCTAGAGTGTTCATTATAGTTGATCCGACTTTAAAAAAATAACACAGTGAACAATATATGTATTATTACCATTACTATTACACAATAGCCAAATACTTGCAATCACTCATATCCACATTTATACCAAGATTAATAGCTCCTCTCGGTGAAGGGGAAGAGGGGGGTCTTTTGTATCACAAACAACCAAAATTGCTAAAGCTTTTTAAAAAACAGATTCAATTCACCCCTTTGGATTTTCAATCAAGGGAATATATTTTTTAAATTGTACTATTTCTTAAATGCTATACAATCAATATATTTTTTATCATGAAGATATCATAGACAGAGTTAGCGCATAATTCTCTGTCAAATGTATGTCAAGTGCATTTCTCATTGAGAATTGAAAATAAAATCTCCACACACATTATCTAGACATAAGCAATAGTAATAACAAGTAACTATTAATGACGATAAGACAAGAAGGGTAGAAGGTGGATTTGGAAATGCAATTCATTTGCATAATCGCCTCTGCATATACAGCCTCACACAAGACTAAGAAAGTCCTTTCCTTTTCCTAGTACTTTGTCTGTCCTTTGGGAATGGGGCTTGGGCTCTTTTGACTCTTAATTGCAGGAGGGAGGAGGCCCTTATGAGATCGATGAGAGAAGACATTCAAGTAAGCTAATGGTTATCTCCACTAGATACTAAATGCCAAAGAGTATAATAGTTGATTAGGTATGCATAAATTAAAATATAATGTAAGTCATTCAATGTTAGGGGCTGTTCATAAATTAGTAAATTAATAATTCTTAGGTCGTTACCACAGGTCCGTTTCACTATTTTTGAGGGTTTGTTTTAAATAGGATTGACCTGACCCTTATGGACCGACCTGGGTGCTGGCTAAGCTAAGCTTGGGGCTGTTCGTAAGCTTAGCTTCGTTAGTAAGCTATTGGGTCCTTAGCACAGGCCTTTTGGTACTTAATCCTTCGAGGGATAACCGATTCCTTGATACAGTCTGGGACTGATTAATACTTATATTAATTGAAGGGTGTCGGTTATTGGGACACTTGAAAGCTCCGTAGGAAAGGTTTCGAAAAAAGTTTGCAGATCTGTTTACAAAGATATTGGGATTTATTACACAGAGAGAGAGAGAGAGGTGTATGCAAAGTGTTGTAGTCTGGCTATGGAGATACATTAATAATTTATAAGATCACGTGGGTGTATTCTTCATTGTTTTTATTTAATAGAATGAGTTTGTAGGGCATGAGTAATAGGTTACAGCATTTTAAACTGATTTACAATGACTTTTTTTCTTCAACTCTCAGCATGTATAAAACAATGTAAGCTCTCATGGTCTCTAAAAGCTGGTAATGCTCAAAGTATAATGTCCCACAGTAATTGCAATAGTAATAGTTAATTTGAATTTGTATTTGGCATTGTGGATTCCAAATAATATTTACATGTTCATTCATGTAAGTTAAAATATTTCATGTCCATTGAGTGTTTTTTTTATACAATTTCATTGCTGATTTATCGTCTAGGTTAGGTTAGGTTAGGACTTGATGTATTTAGAACCATTTTAGGTAAATGGTTTGAATATTTAAAGACAAAAGTCCCTTGGTACTTTTTACCTTGCGAATATAAATTGAGCTGAACTTGGCTTGGCTATTGATTAGCACTCTGTGGGACTTGACACTTGTCGGCTTTTTTTCTTACAACAGTTGTAGCATGTTAAACTATTTTGTGTCATAATTGTCGGCGAGCTTTTGTACTGTTGAATACTTTTCTTTTATTTATTATTGGTGTGGATATGTTTTGTAATTGTAATTGTAGATTTTTTCTTCTTAATGTCTTTCCCATCCACCTCCTACGGATCATTTCTTTTGATTATTTAAGGGGGAAGTGGGGGGGGGGGGGTAATGAAAACGAAGGATATTTGGGAGAGGAATTCGCTCAGGTGGATAGGCACATGTTCTTTATTATTATTCACGGTTGAGACTGAAGGATTTTTAATTTTCAAATGCTAATTTAATTTAACTTAATTTATTAAGTGGACTATCAGATTTGGGTACTTTTTAAGTTTGTTTGAATTGCGATTCTGGGATGCAAACAGTTTTTAAAAGGGGATTTATAATTATACTAAATTGGGAAATTGTTCTTGAGCTGTAATTTAGAACAAAAAAAACGGCATCTGAACCCTGACACATAAAAGATTAGTTAGGGTTGAAATTTAGATTACTTGTTTTTTAAAGCCTTTATTGAATTCGAGTGAACTAAAGGGTCCCTGTCAAGGCCGGTCAGGTCAAGTTAATGTCATGAATCATGAACTGTCCGTATTGATTAAAGTTTGGTTGTTTTCGGAGGTTCAGTTATTTACAAATTAGAAATTTCATCTATGATAATTGAACTTATTTGCCAATTTAGAATAAACATATTACAGGGTGAAGATTTTACAATTAAATTTAAATGTATTTAAAAATTCCCTCATGCTCTGACAAACATTTTGAAATGGATCAAGTGAGAATAAATTAATCTATAAATCATATCCCAAAAGATAATATATGCAGAGAAAAAAGCTAATCAAAATGACAGTTAAAAAAGTCAGAGTCCGTTTAAGGTAATGTTTTCCAATAAATTAGATTTAGAGGTAAGAAAGCTGTGAGTTGGTGTACTTTTAGTGGACTGTTTGGATATTGACTAGGCTAAGTAGACATGATGATTGGAAAGAGATGGTAAAAATATTGACAGTGTACGATTATACAAAATCGATATGATACAAATTGATTTCATCGTTTGTGTAACGAGTAACAAGATCACCTTGATCTCTTAAAATATACCTCAAATTCTTTGGGAATTGGATTATGTATTTTTTTTTAAATATTTAAATTTCCACCCCGTAAGTTATTAGAAGTAGACTGTTGACCTGTTGACCTTCCGAAGTTGCATTTATTTGTGCAATTTTCGTAAAAGTAATTGTTTTTTGATTGCTTGTGGTAAACAAGCTACATCCATATTTTTCAATTTCAATTTCTCCTTGAAAATATCAATTTTCATTGGAAATCAATTTCCAAAACTAGACGGGGGTGAATTATGAATTTAATGATTCTTTAAAACTCTACCAATTAGAGAAAAGGTTTGCACACATTAAGATTTTCAATTACAATCATTTCGTAAATGTATTTTCTGACCCTATATACAAATTATAGGCTTAGCTAGTGACTAGAAACGACGGTGAGAAAGGGACGACATGTCCTGACCTCGAGACACGAAATTGGGCCTGTCAAATCAATTTATAATTTGCCAAATGGAGCCAAGAAAGGGATTGTCACCTTTCTCAGCTGATTCATGTCCATACGGTTGACGGTGCTCAAGAGTTGAACTTTTAATTATGGATCGTCGGCAATGTATTTTGTTATGGAAATGAGCTTGGAGTTTCCCACTGGGATTTCGTAGCTTGTCTACATGTCTCTTGGTGTTAGAATGACCGTGTATTTTGGCTTGACCATTTAAAAAAATTAGATTCTGACACCTAATACAATACAGTAAATACACGTGACTTTATCAACCTTAACAATCGATTTTATTTAGCAGTGTGGGATCTTTTTGTAATGCATTTGACGTGAAGATAAATCTGTAAATCCTTTGGCGTTTATTGTATCGACTTTAACTTTGAAAATCAAATCATTTTGTGGTACACCCTGACAGAATTGGTTTGAAGTTTTGAAGCCCCTAATTTATCTTGTTAGCTTAGAAATACGAGTATGTAATTTTGTACCTATTCTAAACATTTAGATGAATATAATAAATCCTTTGAAGTTAGTACCGACTTTACTTTTGAACATGAAAATAATTTTGTGGTTCGCCTAGTAATATTTTTTAAACCCGAGTGGATGAAAAATAAAATCGTTGCTTTTGTGTCAAATGAAGTCTGTGTAAAATTAAAACTTAGCACCATATTTAACTTCACACACCCAAATAATTATGTGGTACACCCTGTAACGTTTTTTGAATTTAAGGCCGCGTCGAGAAAAGATTAAAAAAAATCATCTCTTTTATGTCAAATCTCGACTGTAGACAATTAAAATAGTAAATAACAGTAGTTACTTCACATATCCTCACCTTAGAAGATGCCAATATGTAATCCGTATGGACGGACTAGGTCACTTATCCTCAGTCTTTTATTTCTTAAAGAACGAAGGCGTTTAAAAGCACGCGTGTCGTGTTATAGTATCTTGACAGTCTCATCCCCCTCTCTCGTCTCTGTGTGTCCATCCCCATTTGCCAACTTTGTCGAGAGAAGGTCAATTAAAATAATTAATGAGTCATGTCAGCGGGGCGTTCCTCTCTCTCTCTCTCTCTCCCTTAAGTGTTCTAAATCATATAGGGATTTCTTTCAGTCTCATCCACCCTTTTTTCTTCAAGGAATTATAGATTTTGAAATCTCAATCAAAAAGAGTGTTGGATAATAATTAGTTTGTGTGGGCAGGTTCAGGTTAGACTACAAGACTCTTGTATCTCGAGGGATTTGTTTCAGTAATTTTTGGTAATCCCACTACCACCACCCTCCTACAAAATTTTGAAATCTAAAAATGACATCTTATCTTGAAGGGAAACTTCTTATTTGAATAATCTTGTATTAAGGTGTCAATAGAGCTCATCTATTAGATGCGGGATTTATTAGACAGAGTAGTTAACAATCCCAAGGTGTCAAATTGTGTCAAAAAGAGTGTCAACCATTTGTCAATTACTCGAATTAAAAACCTTCAAGTTTCTTGTAAAGTTTGATCCTACTAAGTAAATCATAGCTTGGTGATTCAGGGCAGATTGGATTATGAGATTTGAAAAAAATCACTGGGATTTTTCAAGATTTCAAAATGACACATGAATAGTTCGGCCTATGATTTTTTTTAATTGATGGCAACCTTGCCTCCAAGTCTCTGGCATTCATTTTTTATTACCTTCCACGAATTCATGATGAAATTTGAGCATAGTTTGGCAGCTCAAATGATTTTGGTCATGTGCTAAATATTATTAATTACTCGAGTAGATGATCAAGTGTGCATGGATATTAAGTAGAGACAGTGGCAGGTTTTAATTAAAAAAGCCAACATTTTAAAGCTTTTGATTAAGAGTCAAGATGTATGAGTAGAGGTGGAAATCCTCAAAGTTATTTAATAGGCAATAGGTAATTTGCATAATAATTAATTTTTTACTAAAAAAACAAGCCACCAGGGTTGACTGCCACCTTGCCTGAACTTGCCAACAGAGATTCTCAGCAGGGAGTTAGGGATTTTTTTTTCAGTGGAAATTAGCTTTGCTGATTTTGCTAGTTTGGGCTTCTTGTGTTTGTAATTAATCTTGATTGGGTGTAATTAGCCTGGAAGAAGCTTATGTACGGATAGTTGGCAGGACTTGGCTTTTACTGTTCGTTTTGTATGTATCTTATTCGTGTTATTGACAATTATGCAAAATTATTTGTAACTCGAGTAAGATATCATTTTTGAGGGACACGAGTAATGCTGGATTGTACTGTAACTTCACCGTAGGTTTTCAGCAGATTTCAATGACAATGATACCTTGCTGGAGAAAATTTCAATACAATTCTCCTGGACGTTGACGTTAAGTGTCAAACGGGACGTGGACGTCAAATATATTCAAGGCATAAGATGAAGTACATAGATTAACATAAAACTGAATTAACACGTCTCCTTGAACTTTGAACTAGAATATTTAAAAACTAATTTGCACGAAATTCTTTAAAAAAAACTCGGCTGGGTTTGGTGATGGCTAAAAGTTAACAATTTTTTATAGTAAATGACAGTCAGCTGATTAGTTTGGAAATAATTTGTTTTTTAAATTACATTTCAAGTTTTTTTTACAGGTTTTGCTCGGAATCAGTGTGGCATTTTGGTCCTTGTGTACATTCCTTACAGGATTTGTGGATTCTTACTGGCAGCTCTTGGTACTGAGATTTGGACTTGGACTTGGGTGACTACTTCCTTTAATTTTATTTTAATTATCATGTAAACGTTTTTTAAATGCTGTATTAAAAAAATAATGGATTATTTAATTTATGTAATTGTAATTAATTAGCCAATCAGGATGCAACCCTTTTGCCACGAGTTTGATCACGGACTACTTCTCCGAGCAGCTTCGCGGGGCAGCCCTTGGCGTCTACAATTGGGGGATTTACACGGGGTACTCAATGTCCTTCGCCCTGGGGAATCTCATCACCAAGGCTAATATTAATGGACAGGTAAATGATTTTAGAGCTTGAGTCTACGTAATCCCAACTCAAAGTTCTGAGTCTCTCTAACAGAAGTGCTTTTAATTAAGAGCGTTAAGAAAAAGCAGTCACCGCAATCAATCAAGCTTTTAAAATCATGAGTTACCGATTAATCAAGCTTTATAGTATTTGGGCTAGACTTTGGAATCAGAATGATTGTAGGCTGATCCGGTGAACCAAAACAAATGATTTTTTTTTGGCAAGTTGCATTTCCTTTAAAAAAAATTAAGGTGACCTGAATATTTTATCTTTGAGGTGACCTGAATATCTTTGAGGGGCATTAAACAATTTGCCAAGTCATAACATGAAAGAATGATATTCTTAAATAAATATATGTTTTAATATTTATAACAATTAGTTTCCATTGAATCCTGATCTCTTTTTTTTAATGAAGTCGGAAGATTTGAATTTTTTTTTTAAATGACCCAAATGCAAGAATGAAAAAAGTTACCTCATCCCCACGGATTTATTTTAAGATGAGGATTCTTTTGCTGTTTTTATAACTATTAAAAAAATATCGTGCAACAATGGAATACTTAATTTTAAGGTATTCACCAAAGCCCTGACCATTTCCTGAAAAACTTGAAATTTTCTCCACGTATCTGCCCCACCTGGTCTTTCAAGATTTACGCAATTGAGTCCTTTGATTCCTCTACATCCCACGATGCATGTCACAAAATGCATCGTGTCAAATTCAAAGAGGTTTTCTTGACAGGCCGGCTGTCACTTTTGAGCTTTTTATTTATTGCTATCGTTTTTACGTGTGTAATTTGATTGATTGATGGACGGTGATGACGTGTGTCAAGTCTAGAGGCTCAAATTTTATAGTTTTTTTACCTATAGCTTGGAGTTTGAACTGTTATTTCATAAAATATTAGGCGTCTTCAAGCCCACGAGTAGGCCACCATTGATAAGCACGTTTTTGAAGGTGAAGGGTCGAATTTTTTGGCAGCGTATTTGGCCCATTAGTCTAGCAAATTGAATGAGTTATTAACTTTTAAATGGGGTTTAATAGTCTTGTAGGAGTAATGAAACAAGGAAACAGACCGACATACGTACGTTTTTAGGGGGTGATAGAGTAGATAAAGAAATTAGTATAAATGGCTTTGGGGTGTTTTTATAGGGTTGGAGATGGGTGTTTATCATAACTGGAATCCCTGGAATGTTCTTGGGACTTTTGATTATCTGCACTGTCAAGGAACCCAAGAGGGTCAAAGCCAAGAATGAAGGTAATCTATTTTTCATATTAATTAAGTTTTCTGGGAAAATAAAATCATCTAAATTTTCTTTTAATTTTTGATTGCTCAATCAGATGGAATCGAAGCTCCAGAACATGAGAACTCAGTGTGTGGTCAATTGGTTGGGATCGCCTCTTCATTCTGCAGACCGTCCATCCTCCTTTTGTGCTTGGCTGGGTCGATTCGAAATGCGGCCGGATACGTTTGGGCCTACAACACTCAATACTACTTTGAGAACATTGGGGAAAGCGGTACGGACATTGCGGCTTGGCTATCTTGGATTCCAATGGTCGGCGGTTCTATTGGTAAAACCGATTTTTAAAAAATTTCTTCAATTTCAAATTTCAAAGAATTTATGTAAAATTTTGATATCTTAATTAGGTGTTTTATTCGGAGGTTTCATTTCGGACCGATTCGTTGTGAAAAGTGGCCCCCACGGGCGGATATGGGTTCTGATCATAAGCCAAATTCTTGCAGCTCCTTTCGCAGCTGGGGTCCTCCTCCTCCCCACTCCGTATGCTTACATCAGTCTCATCCCAACTTACATTATTGGTACGTTTAACTTCAAATTAATGACTGATTACAAATATAATTAACCTATTTAATTTGACTTTAGGTGAGATGTGGGTGAGTGTGACTCTGGCGGTTTTGGTGGAGCTGGTCCCATCGAAAATCAAGACGACGTCTGTAGCTGTCTACTTTTTCATAATTTCCAATATCGGTGGGAACATGCCCCTCCTGGTGCCGGTTCTAAGTCCTATTTTCCAGAGCTATGGCTACACCAAGGTCGAGTCTATCCGATGTAAGTCCCTCAACAATTGGCAAAGAATTGTGAGCTAATTAAGTGGCTAATTATTGATTAACTAATTATTCCAGACACCCTGCTCACCCTCTACCCTGGAGAATACGTCCTGGGCTCGGCCCTCTTCCTCCTCACTCTGTTCGTATTGAAGAGGGATATTCAGTACGTCCAGTCTCTGACCCCTCGAGGATCCAAATGTGATATAGTTACCAATATGGAGAAGGCCATCAGCATGGACTCCAAACCAAGTCCGGCCGAGAAGGAACAGACTAAAATGTAAACGCTGGACATTATTATAAGTTTTAGTTTCAAATGACCCTTGGTACCATTACCGTCAGTTAGCGGGACAGGGGATGTTACTTTGACCCATATTTGACCCTGTGTACCGTTTTATGAATTTATGAAGAGGGGGTCAGCTTTGAGGATCGTTTTTTTAAGGGAATATACAAAATAAGCCTATGGGTAGGTGTTACCTCTACCCGTTGAAACTCTACTACCTTGAGATAATTAATTTTGTTTACGTTAGTCAACTCCCACCAGAAAGTAATATTTTGTAATTATCATGTAAGTGGGAGACAGCGTGTTTTTATTCATTAAGGGGTTCCTTTTAAATGTTAAGTATTTTTTATAGACCAGTAGCTGAAGCTTTTTACCTTTCGTTTTTGGCTTGTTGCGTGTACTCTGAGAGAATTATTTGTATATTAGCAAAGGGCCCTTAACGTGCAACCCTTTGAATACCCTCCATTATTATTTTCCCTTACTGGTAAAGAATAAATAAATCTAGTTAGAAAGTTTTATTGTAAATATTACATAGGTGTAACGACCATGCATTTGTGTAAAGAGCCCTACCGTATTTCATGAAATAAGCCCCTCAGGTGTTCATTATTTAAGTAAGGAGAACTATGGGCGTTTATTCCATGAAATACCGTTTGGTTAGGTTCAAAATGAGTGGAATAATTTAAAGACACGCTTTTAGTGTACGGAAATATAATTGGTTTAATTTAAGAAGCCGGTAGAGTTGATAACTAAACTGTAAGTGTAACTATAATTAGTTAATTAGCAAAGATATAAATAATAGTGCAATATTTTCGCAATTAGCTAGGAGTTTAAAATACGTAGGCAACCCGATGAGCATTTGCATGCCTTGGTAATAAAGCGGAATGTGATTGTGGCTAGGTGTAGTTAGTTTTAATAGATGAACTTAATAAAAGGCATTTCTATCTACTCTGAGGCTGTTCCTTTGTATTTTGTGTATGATGATCGCATCTCAAATTGTTAGAATAATATTTAACAAACTTTGCATTATGATTTTAAAGAGGATTAAATATCAAAACTGACTTTTCAAAATCTATGTAGTTAGCATTATTATTTCAAACTTAATTTAATTTATTTCGCTACTCCGGACTAATAATTTAAGACATTGCAAAAACGATTAAAAAATTTATCACATGTAAACACAGAGGGGGGCTTGTCCAGTATTAATTAATCAACTCAATAATTCATTTAAAATGTCAGTCTGTTAGTTTGTTTGTTTTATGTACTACTCCATCATAACAGCTTGATCGATTTCAAATCTTCATAGCTTATTCGACTCACTTGAATCAGGAGACCCTTGACCTCCAAAAAACCGATAATGGCCCGTGAATGGCCGACCGAACTGAGTTTCTGCTAATTGTAGAAAATCTAGTAAAAATCTGATATTTTTGAATTTCAAATATTAAAAAAAATACAAATAGACACAGAAGATCGACCAAGTAACTCGAAGTGATTTAATTTCAATGTCACTGAAAAATAATTTGCATCATTCGACCCTCGACTAAAGTAGTCACACAAAACTATTGCCGGAGAGATAAAAATAAAATTTGAATGGAAGTGAACGGGGTGTCAAATAAAAAATTGAGCCGTGCCATGACTTAAAATAATAGGTTAAGCACACACATTGAGCATTTTATTATTTGAGAGACGAGGCTTATTGTTATCATCTCTTATCATTTGTCAGAGCACACTCTCATCCACCCTAGGCACATTTAACGAAATAAAATATCCATAAGAAATCGTACAACACTCATCCAGGCACATACAAATACGTAATTCGTACGAACAAACTATAACAAACTAAGCGTTTGCAGGCCCATCAATGGGCCACGATTGATAGGACATTTTTAAACTTTCCAGATTAGTCTAGTTCACTGAGAAAGAGCTAATCAGCTTTAAAATCGGTTTAGTAGTTACAGCAGAGTCGTGAAACAGACAGACAAATAGTTTTAAGAAATTATAATAGGCGTTTGCAGGCCCGTTGATGGGTCACTATGGATAAGCCCCTTTTCATAGGTCAAGGGCGATTGCCTTATTTCAGGTCCAATTACCTGAGGCCAATTTTCTACAGAATTCTAAACATACGTTTCTCCTACTTCGTCTAGTATATTAGGAATAGGAATGAGATAATATTCTTTAAATGGATGAACTTTTCGAAGTTAAAGGGTTAATTATTTTTGGCAGCATTGTTTTCGTCTTTAATCTCCCCTGCAGTCTAGTAAGTAGAATGAGCTAAACAGCATTAAAATCGGTCATTAGTTCTAGTAGTAGGCCAAACACAGACAGACAGACTTTTTTAATGGAATTACAGAGTAGATAGTTCATCCTCTTAACTGAACCCACCGAGCCTTTTGAGATATTAATTGTTATCCTTAATATACACGTAGGAACGATTCATATTATTTGATCTGTGTTGATGACTGTATTTAGAATTGATTATCAGTCATCTCTCCTCATCGTAGAGCCACGAGCTAAGTGCTATTTAAGCCTTTGCCGAATCTCCAATTTCACACTATCCACTTCCAGCTAAATGCAATTAAACCAAAAATAAACCCACAGAAGACTTAGAAACGGTGATTAATAGTTCCTCCTACTTTTATTTCTTATCTTGTAAAAGTTATAAAACCCCCGACTTGTATTAACTCTGAAAGGATTCCATTTAGATGGTGTCAATTTCCAGAAAATGTTTTACTTTCGGTGGACGACCGCAATTTCCAAGATAAGTAAATGAGCTGAGGAGGCCAAGAATGAATGAGAAATTCAAACTGTGAAGAAAAGTCGTATTAAAAAGTGAACCTTGGACTTGGAATAATTAAATAAATCGCTCCAACTAACTCTTGCTCCTCTTACCTCTCCAAAGTGTCAACATTTAAGGATTCCAATTTCAAGAGCTAAGATATTTTTCTGTAGGGGCTTGTGTATAAAAAGCCAGAGCAACTACGAGAGCAGGGCCACATGAGAGTTTATTGGATTTGGAGTATTTGGACACGGTTACTTAACTCTCTGTACATGTGTGTGATGAATAAAATTGCTGGAACATTTATCCCTGGTGAGTTGGCTTTGATTTTTCCGACGGACTATAAAAAGTTTTAAACGTTTTAACCAGACTGACAAATATGACCAAAAATGAGCTTTAGAAACGAGTTATAAAAAACAAATTTAAGTCTGTGAAGACCTAGAGTTTAAAATAAATAAAATGGATTCCTATCAAAAGTTGACCCTTGCTCTAACAATACTGATAGTAGTCTACCCCTTGATTGCCCTCTCGGGGGGCAAGGGGTTCAGAACTCAGTGCTCGAAAGACAGTGACTGCGACGCTAGTAGTTTCCTGGAATGCAATCTCAACTACTACGCCTGTGACTGTCCCAAAAGTACGGCTTGGAACTCGGATAAACAAACCTGCTTGACAATGGAGGGACGACCTTGTGACCTCCACCACCACCGAGGGCCGAATTGTGTTTCAAACTCTACCTGCACCTCCGGGAGATGTAGTTGTGATGACGGGTACTTAAGAAACGGTTTCGGGGTCTGTGAGCTAGGCTACGATATGCCTTGTGAAGGGACCGAAGGGTCCCTGCCTTGCTCCTGGCGATACATGCTCAAGTGTCATCAATCTTTGAATAGTCTGGACAAGAAATGCAAATGTCAGGGGGAGTCTGTTGACTATATTTGGGACGAGGATCGGATGAAGTGTGTGAGCTTGGTCGGGACCGGGTGTGATTTGCCCAAGGATTCCTCCGAATGGTCGGATGACAAGCTCGAGTGTGTCAAGGGGGGTCATTGTGTCCAAGAAGTTTGTGAGTGCCTCCCAGGTCACTCCATAACCCCTCAGAGGACCTGCCTCCTCAAATACGGGGAAAAGTGTGATAACCAGGCCGGAGCGTTGTGTAATAAATTCAGCCTACTTAATTGCCAGGACGGAGTTTGTCGTTGTGAGTTTTTTGGCCAGATGAGCCTTGAGGGGGAAGTGTGCCGGATGCTTGCGGGGGAATTCTGTGACCTCCCAACCGCTACTGAAAATCTTAGCTTGGAGAGGAACCATCAGTGTGTCCAAGATGCCGAGTGTCTCCCTGTCAACCACCACAGTAAGGGCAAGTGCACCTGTCTCTCAGGAAAGTTAAGGACCCCTGAACGAGCCTGTACCAATGCCAAAGGTCACGGCCTGCCCTGCAGCTTCGCTGGAGACTGTGATTCCCAATCCTACTTGACCTGCGTCATTGACGAAGATCACGGAGGTCACTGTGATTGCCTCCCGAATGAGATGTTCATAAATGGGACGGACTGCTTCGTCCTTCCTGGCCGGAGCTGCTCATGTAATAAGAAATGCGGGAGGAATTCCAACTGCGAAAACGGCGAGTACTGCATCTGCAACGAAGGGTACGTCTTAGATCCTATTGAGTTCAACTGCTACTTGCCTCAAGCCAAGACGGAGGTAGAAGAGCCGGTTATCCAGAATCAAAATCAACTCACCTCGCCGATTGTTCCCAAGGACAACAATGAGAAGCAGGAGGAGGTTTGGACATCTTGGAACGAGTGCTCGAAAATGCCTAAAGATTCGTTAATGTTCGAGAGATGTGACTGCAGCTTCCGCTCAAACTCCCACCTCTGGTCTCAAGACAAGCAAAAGTGTTTGGGCTTGGTGGGGAGCGTTTGCCAGGTGAATGAGTCTTGTGTGGACTATGCCTACTGCGACAGTTTCAGCTGTCAGTGTCATGTCTCGGCCAAGACGACACTTGAACGCACTTGTCTTCCCAAGCGCTCCAATATTGGACACCAGCCTTACCATCAAGGTCATCGAAACGCTTTAGAGGATGGGTCAGAACTGTCGAGAACTAACCCCGTTGTGTTGATGGCGACGGGTTCTGGAGGGGTTGGATTGTCCCTTGTGAGCCGGTGGCAGTTTTTCTACGTGTTACTTTGGTATTTGTGGAATAGCTTTAAGGTTCCATTGTGTCTGTACTGAAGAGTCTATGTAACAAGTTGCAATCCAATAGAACCTTAAGGGGTTTAGCTTTTAGGTTGATTTTAATTAATTTTTTAGGCTTACAATTAGTTAAATGATTTGAGTAGTTAGTTCCTTAGGGAATCTTTGTCTCCAATCCTGTTGTACAGTAAATACTTTTATTACTGAAACTATGAATTAATCACAATTAAAAACTTGATGCATACAGTACATTCACATCGTTCCATTTTTTGAGCAAACCAAATTCAAAGAAGACTTGAGATGAGATCCTACTCAACTTATAGATGGCTATTCAATTAATTACTTGACATTAAAATACCCCCTCCCTTCAGGGGGGGCTTGTGCTGGCTAAAAAAACATCAATCCCCTCTAATCTCTAAAATTAAAAATTAACATAGCTTAGTCGACCTGAGCTTGGAGACTAGGAGAAGAACAGGAGGTGCTCATATCCTAGTCCTCTCAGATCTTCGTCTATAGCCACTGAATCCCCTCCATAATTGTAATAATAAATAGTCTGAGTAACTACTAATGAACAAGTATTTCTAATCACAACGCAATCTAGAATGCTTCGTGTTCGTTTGTATTCGAATGAGTCTCTCTACACATATATGGTGAGTACTTGCCGTACAATGGGGCAGGGGGACACTTACACGCACAACCATAAATCAAGATTCTTCATCCCATTGTAAGTTCACATAGTCTAAATTGTCATCCGCTTATATTTTGTGTGTTCATGTGCAGCTGAACCCATCCGGCCTCTGGCACTAAAACCCCCTCATTAAAAAGTTACCCAGGCAATGTTAAGAAAGACCGGATGACCCAAGGCCAAGCCGACACTCTGGATTCTATGTAGCTCAGTTCTATGAGGGGGATTTAGTATCAAGCCTTGTAGAGTTACGCCACTGACGGCCGTCCTCCCACCACAGAACAAGGAGTAATGAAAATTCCAAAACCACATAACTATGGATAATTAATATTGCAGTGTATAAACTATATGAGTAAGAATCATATAACAATTTGCACAGCTCTCATGTGCGTCTATGAGAGAGGAGAGAGAGGGGCTTGTAACAATTAGAACAAGAACAATTAATTAGTTTATATAACTCCTTAAATAATCTTTAAAACCCGGGAGATACCGTAAGGTGAGCTCAGGGTTCCTCCCTGAAACTCACAACCCCGAACATTTAAGTCTCACGGCCTAAAAGCCAATAATTATACGAGAAGAACGATTAAAATAATCCATAATATTGCATACAAGTAACGGGGGCTACCCGGGTATTTGTAAATAAGACGAGGAGGAGAGTGAGATTTGTTTCTTGTGTGTGATGAGATTCATTTCCATTACCGTTCACCGTGTTGGTTACATACAGGTCACCGTAACTTAGTGGAGCACGTGGTTTTTATGTATGGCTTGGTTTTTTTTTCATATGAAAACCTCCCTGGGGTTTTATGAAATTGAAAAAAAAACCCGGAGAGTTGTACTAAAATCTGACAGTTGTTGTAGTTGTAGTAGTAATAGTAATTAATGATTATAAATACTGAATAATTATCTATCATATATATTATCTATATAGTAATTATAAGATAGTATCCATATTTTGCCCCATATTTTTACATATAGCTTTTTCTACATATACTTACGCAGTGTGGGTACTCAACTAGTTAATCACCTATAAGTCAGCGTATATAAACGTTTCTCTCCCAAGTCCTCAAGGGCCCAAGGCTTGACTCCAAGTCTCCTTAAGTGTTAATAATTTTTATTTTGGCGAAGCATTTCCTGCACAGTAATAATAAATACGTATAAGGTTCTCTATCTTCTAAATTTATACAACAAACACTTTTTAACAACATAGTTTATGTCAACACATTTTTTCGAAACCTTTTCAAAAATCCAAAATCCAAACCCTAGTACGTAGTAAACCTAAAATTACCTCTACCATAATTAATTAGATAACACACAACTAACCTCTACTCTCCATTCATTTCCAATTCAAGAGCAGAGAGTTCAAAGTTCAAAAAACTCCAAACCTATCGATAATCGAACCTAACCGTTCAGTACGACCTACACGAAATTGATTGTCCAGTATCCGGTCACCAAGGAGGGTGAGGACGACGATATCTTAATGAATCGGAGTTTCTTAAGGGGGCGTTCCAGAGATGAGATTGTATTTTGTTTAGTAATAATTTCAAGCCTGGTCAATTACTTTGTTTTCAAATACTTGAGTCAATTACAGGAGGGCTTTTGTTTTCTCCTTGTAAATGAATGAAAGGATCTGAGAGCTCTGAAGAGACCTGAGACCCTTCTTTTTTTGTATGTACATCTCATGGACTTAATACATTTAGACTTGATTGACAAAGAGATAATAAATATTTTTTTAAGTCTCCTCTCCTATACAATCTTACGTAGGGATAGATATAGATATATTTTTAGAGCATGCTTAGACGAACGAACGGCTGCCTCGTGTCATATATCTGGAGGGCATTGGATTTACCATGATGAACATATGAAAAGGAATAATCCCCGATACTTCAAACCTTGAGATCCATTTGTTTCGAGATGAGTGGACCTATTTATAGACGGATTTATAAAGGAAAGGTCAAAGGTCACAAGTCCCTCTGTGGCTCTAAGGAGGTCGGGAGAGCTCTTCCACTTTTCTGGGCTGTCAGCATCCTCTCTTTTTTTCTTTCGGAGAGAGGTATCGATTCATATTTCCCATCATGTACAAATAAGATCAAGCTCTCTCTCTCTCTATGTATCCCTAAGAATAATGCGTACCTGGAATCACAAACCAAATAAAGGACAAAAGCAATTAGAGATAATGAAACCCGAGGTAGGCGAAGGACAGGAAATTGGGAAATCTTTCCCACAAATGAGCCGTCCATAAACATCTTGGCGTCTTATCTCTCGATTATACTTCACCTTCCCGTCACGTTCACCACCGTTTTCGGGGAGATCTGAACGAGAAATCTAAACCTTACTGGAGACAATTTCAATGACGGTAAACGTGACGTGAGCGTGCCGTATAATGGAGGCCAAAACTTCATAACACTGTTCTACATATTATTGATCCTAAAGTCCCCTTGAATATTAAACAAGACCCTGATTACCTAAATCATACTCCGCAGGTGTAAATTAAGCACTATGAATTAAGGGTCCTTTGGGGGGTGGAGTCTACCGTGGGGTCCAACATGCCCCTTGGGCTCCGCCCAGAATTGAAACGGCTACAATGGATCTGTGCACCCATAGATTCTGGAGAAAGCTTAAACGGTCTATCATTTAGGGCCTAAAATAGAGACGGGTACGTATGGATGCTGGAGAAAGGCTTCATTGGTTGGAATTGTGTCCAGGAAGCGAAAGATAAATATGAATAGTTAACCGTAGCTTATGAACAGCCCTTAACTTCGTTATCCGTCACATTGAGCATTCCAAGGTGATTAGATTACCTCCATTTGAGAACTTCTGGCTGTACATGAAAGGACAGTTGGTTGACGACTACTGCTGGGATCGATTCTATTTACCGTTACATGTGTATTAAATTAATAAATACTTTGTTGTATCTTTCCCGGATCTGCAGCTGGAAGGAAGGGAAAGTGAGCTTTATCGAGAGTTCCCAAAACTTGGAACAGAAGAGTCAGACACAGATCTACGAATCCCTACCGACCATCATCCTCATTGCACATAAAACTATAATGTAATCCATATTCTCGTGAGTTACACACAAGAAGGCCCACACCGAGGATTTCCCTTGATATCCACCGTCTACACAAAAAACTAAGATCAATAGCATGAGATAGAGAGTGACGGTGTCATAAAGCAGGAATCGTTATTCCAACCCATAAAAGTAAAGCCAACACCATTAAATTGAGAATCCGGGTATTATGTCTGCTATTAGGGCGGTGGGGCCGGTGGTCTTTCTGATTTTAATCGCTCTTGGCCTTTCCACTCAGGAATCCGCATATGGAGAGCCCTGCTCGGTTAATGACATTAGACAAGACGGATGTGACACTTCAGCCTTCCTACATTGTGACAGCTTCTCAACCTCGTCCCACAGCCGGAGCAGTTCCCCAGCCATAGGGAAATGTGTCTGTGAGTCTACGGACATGGTCTATAATGAAACGGTATCGATTTGCGTGGTATTTGCAGAGAAGAGCTGTCGCAAGAATCCCAACTGCATAGCCCATGCCAATTGCAGTATCGACCACGGCCTCTGCAAGTGTGACCCAGGTCACAGGTTCCACATCGGGGGCGTCTGCCTCCTATGGCACCACCAGCCCTGCAGCAAGGACCACGAGTGCCACGTCGGGGCTCATTTGACGTGTGTAGACCCTGAGGTCAGAGTCGGCCCTGGAATGACCTCCTCAAAGGTCTGCGAATGCAAACCCGATAGCCACGCCTGGTCAGAGGGAGAGGAGACTTGTGTCGGACTCCATGGGACGCAGTGCTTGACAATCCTGGGGGAAAAGTGTACCGGGAATGCCTTTTGTAATTCGGATCAAGCCTGTGAGTGCAGTGAGGGCTATTCCCCAACACCTCATCACACTTGCCTACGTAAGCACGGGAGTCTGTGTGACAATGAGGCCCTTCTTTGCAATCATTACAACAGCCTTAAGTGCTCCGAGGAGGGCAGTAGCAATGTCTCTCGATGCGAGTGTGAACTCCCCGCGATGATGCAACACCAGCCGGAAGATGACAAATGCTACGTGAGTTTGGGAGAGAGTTGTCAAGGCCGAGAAAGTGGAGACTGGGAGGTGAGGATGGATTGGTATGACTGCGTCCCGAATGCTCAATGCGAGGAGACTACAGGACAAGGACCCCCACCGGTGTGCCGATGTAGGGCCGGGTATTTGGACAATGGGTTGGGTAGATGTGAGGAATCGAGTTCCGGTGCGGGGGGACGTTCCAGCTTTTGGATGCAAATAAGTTTGGCTTTGGGAGGATTAGCTTTGATTAAAGTGACGGGAGGGAGTGATCATTACAATTAATGGTGGTTATGAGATGTATATAAGATTAAAATAATGACTCTATTTGTTAATGCTGGTTGTTAGTGCTTGTAATTTGCTGGCAGGGTGGCACGGAGGCCACAAAGTACCCTTTCTTGTGTCCCATGGAATTAAAAAGTGATCTAAGGTCCATGTCCTCTAACATATTATGATGAAAGATGATAGAGAGGGGATGATAAACAGGGCGATTGCACTTAGTTTTAAAGGATATTACATCATAAATTCAGCTATTCAGGCCCAAGTACTTGATTTAGAGGCCATCTGAGGCTGGAGAGATAAGATTGGTGTGCCTCTGCACCGTTGCCACCACCTTGGCAACCTTCAAGTCTCTCCAGCCCTTTGGCGACTCTATTTTCCACCAAACACAATTTCCCCTCTCTTCCTCCCAACTTGAGAGAATAGAAAAGTCCGTGAAATGCCATGGGGGCTGTATATCAAGAAAGTAAGTGTCAGCCATCAGAAAGAATTTTCAAGGAAACCACGGAAGCGTGACTCAAGGACTTTATCGCATCACACAAGAGATTTGCCGACGTCTGAATCTGAGATCAGAGAACTCGGGACACCCTCTGGTACAAGAGAGGAGAGCCTATCTGTGTCCCTATATCCCTTAGCTATGGTGGAGAGAGAGTCTAGAAATACTTTAGCTCGAGATATGAGGGGTATGACCTTAAGTGGACAACATGAGCCACTGAGGCGGATACGGCCTGTAAAAATAGACTCTTGTTTTCATAGAGGGGTATAGACGAGGAGACATACCTTATAGTTAAATGTTGACACTAGAGTTGATAAAGAAGCGTTTAAAGGTAAGACTCCGAGAGCTCAAAATCGGTAGTGGTGGGCGTCCTGGTCTGAACAGAGAGCCCGGTCCCAATCCCCGATTCGGAGGGCTCGTTATAATAAGTTTCTAGTACTTCAATATGTTCGACATTATTATTTTTGGTCCCGGCACAACTACTCTCCTTCCCCGATAAATCCTCAGCTTGTCCAGCAGGGTCCGGGGCCTTGTTCGTAGTAGAAGTGGACTGAGCCGTGGTCACTCTGGAGGCCGACTCATCCACCACCCCCACAATGTCCACCTTACTCCTATTGGCATTCTTCTCTTCGAGCTTCTGTCTTAAGAGTTTTAAGCGTTCTTCCTTTTGTTGGAGGAGGTTCTGGAGCTGCTCGTTCTCGGCTTGGAGCTTCTGGTAGCGCTCATCGTCCTCCTTGGTGGTGCCCCCCTCGGGGGCGGAGCTCCGGTCCGACTTCTCCGTCCCCTCGCGGACCACGGCGAGTATCTTGGGCACGAACACAAGTCCCATGGTAATCATGGAAGAAAATATTATAGCGAGGGATACAAATGCAAAGGAAGCGTCTTGTTGGGAGGAGATGACCATAGTCACTGGAGTCGTTATTAGACAGAGCACCGCCACATTGTAGATTGACATGGCGACTAGGCGGGAGTCATTTATATGACGCACTTTTAAGCTTCGTGTTTCATACGAGAGGAAAAGGCCGAGGACGAGGAGAAGGCCTTTGAAGCTGTAGGTGATTCCTAAGGAAAATAAATTGTTTGGGAATTACAATCCAATTTACAAGAGTCCCTCGTCTCATCAACATATCTTCTCCCCAAGCACACACCCCCCTTCCTCATGTGTCATACGAACTGTAATTTTATTTCCAGTCCACCACTTACCCAGCCAAATGTTATTATGAACAGATTCGCAGTGCTCGAGCAAGGGTCGGATCCTGACGTCCTCATCAGTGTCTTCAGGAACTTCGGGGGGGAACATCTCCACGACCCGCTGTAGTGGGTCCACCAGCGTCCAAATCGATAAGTATATGACCTCAATCCCAACCAGAGTGGCTACGAGGAGGTAGAGCTTCCAGGGCTGGATTTTATGCTAAAGGTGAGAGGTAGTGAGAATGAGAGAGAGAGTTTTTAATTAAATTAGACCAGTTTGTGGATACCACACTCTGTGGCCATTGGTGGAGTTGAAAGTGGTCTCTCCGGGCCATTTGCCAATCCAGGTGAAGTTACCCGGTTAGATTAAGGCTCACCTTGGTCGCAGACTTATTCTTAGTGGTTAGACGATGAACCCTCCATACTTTGGAAAACATGGCTCCATATCCCAAGGTAAAACCGATTGAGAGGATCCATTTACGGAATGTACACATGACTGAGAACATCCTCTCAGTCACAAATTGACCATCCAGCCCTACTAGAAATACCGTAAAGAAGCACAAAATTTGTCCTATGAGCATCAGTGCATTCGTCACTGGGTGTGACAGCTCGATTATCCTGGAAAAGGGAGAAGAGTCGGGCGTTGAAATGACTTGCTTTCAAATTACTCACACTTTTAAATCCTTTTAGACAAAAAGTTTGTGGAAGCCTTCCTGGGAGGTGGCAAAGACTCGGGCCTTGTGAGCCATCAGTTCCGAGTGAGGTGGTTTCCACCAACTGGGTCATCACGTAAATATTCCCCATCCATCAAGGGAACCATATGATGAGACACATCCCCATGAACTGATGACCCTCAAGGCCTCATCTCAGCCTCCACTAAACCTTCCCTCAGGACCAACTTACTTTCTATCTCTGTAGACATAAGTGAAAAATATGAGTAGGAACCCCCACACGATCCCCACTGCCGCCACCGTACTCATGGATATAAATAGGGGAAGTGATACTTTTCTTAAAACTGTCTTCTCTATCGTCCGATCCTGGGGAACTTTCCCTCCTGGATAAAAAACAACAAGGATTATTTACAATCTCCTCCAGCTCCATCATTTTACTGGAGAAAACACACAATTAATCTTATTTACATCTGCCCCCCCCTCGCATAAAAATTTACACGAACTAAAGCGATAGAGAGAGACTTACGTGTCCAGAGCTCCCGGTCGTACCACGTGAGGTTAAAGTTCTCAATGTCATAGTATCCTAATAAGTTGTACTTGCCATCGATCATCTGCTCAACTTGAGTTAGTGCGATTCGGTCTCCTTGATCACTGAAGGCTGTCCTTCCCTGTTTTTTTTTAAAAAAAACGTTCCAAAAGATTGATGAGATGTTTTTTTGAATAGTGTTTTGTAAATTAAAATATGCTGTGTTGATAAATAAATAATGACTCGTACCGAAACCCCCGTAAAGGCTGTCTCGTCCATTGCATGGTAAATCTCGTCCGCAATTTCCGGATTCGTGTAGGTAAAGTCGTCGAGTCGCTTGTTCTTGAGGGCCAGCTTCCCTATTGTTCGATTCAACGCTGGGGAATAAAGGAATGGATTAATTATTGACGACCCCTTTGACTTTTGACAATAAACTTTGAAAGGGTGAGGGGGATTTGTGAGTTACCCAATGCAACAGCCCACACGGCATCGTAGGCCAGGGGGGCCTCTTGATATCCCTCGGGAAACTTGCCGTTGTCGATGTCAAACCCTTTTGTCTTCAGTTCTTTGTCCAACCGGTCCTTAAAGTCCTTCGTCGTCTGCATAGAAACAAAAGTTAGGGGTGACCGATTTGGTTACTAAAGGGTTGGGATATTTTAAGGGAGGATATTTAAAAGCGACTGACCATCCCCGACTTAGTCTTTTTAGTATCTTGGTACCACATGACGGCCTCTGTGGTCAAGTGACCCTCTGCAGCTTTTTTCATCTCTTCTTTCGTGCAATTTATACCCTCTTGTTCCAAGCCATTTTCATACCAATTGTTTTCATACCACCCTGCATATTTAAAACATTTCAGTTCCGGTACATAAACCTAGAGAATCCTGTGCTTTTTTTCAAATCCATGAAAAATTACCAATGAAAAACCACACATAAGACTTCCCAAAGAGTCTCTGCCTATAAATTTCGCAGAGAACCCGTCGGGCAGCCACGACATAAAAAAGCCCTACGACGATTCGAGCATCTTGTCTTTTCAAGTTCCGAACAGCCTCCGCGGGATCGGTAAGGAAACTCTGTCTTGTCACAATCTCAATCTTTTCCGTCTTAAATCGTTCTTCTAAATCTTCAACAGTCTATAGAGAATACACAAGGAATCCCCACATGTTTAAAAAAAACTTCTTACAACCAAATTGAAAAAAAAGTGACAGGGGCTAGGGGAGAGAAGTGAAGGTAATCAAATGATTTATCCCACATCTCATTCTAAATTCAGTATGTGGAAACACGTGTTAAGAGCTCAACTTAAAAACGAGCTCAAACTACTAGAATAATAAATCTTAATGTTTAAAAAAAGCAAGAAAAAAAACCCAGGGTCGTAAAACCGTAAGAGGGTTGAGCAGCTAGTTTGAACGTGTTTAAAAGTAGAAGTGACTTACAGAAATGAACACCTCTTCAGCTTGCTGTAAAATAGCGACACGGGACCAGCCGAATTTTTTCATGAGCTTTATTCGCGTAGGATTATGAACAGTGGCACTCGGATGAGTTCTAAATAGAGTTTTAAAACGATTCCGATCTGACAAGGCTGGGCTGCTTGCCCCATAACATAGCTGCATCGTTACAAGACGAGGAGAGAGAGAGAGAAAAAAACATCATCACATTATCAGATCATGTAATCCACCGAGATTAGAATTAAGTCCGTGTCATCTTGTAATATATGACATGACACACGTACACGGGGCTTGGGTGTAAAATATGAGAGATTTTCTCTTTAGGATTTTTTTTATATTCATTTTGTCAACTCACAACTACTAAATTCCATTTTTTGGCAGCTTCAGCAACAGTTGTACATACGGTGGAGCACCCGGCCAACAACATGAGCTTTATAGGATCATTATACAGGAGATCATACATCACTGCAGCACCGAGACCAGGCTCACACTAAAATTATACACACAAGACAACAACAAGAGAGTAGTGGAGGAGTTTCAAAAACATTTCGCTTTTTAAACACACACAGATTAGACAGAGATTTTCCCCCCTTGTTTTTCGGGGCTAATTCTGAGTTAAACCCAATTCGGATTTCGGAGAGTTACACTCAGCTAAACCGAAAAAGGCAAAGGCAGAGGACCGAGAAAAAAGGGAAAAAAATTCGGGACAATTCTTGGCAACTTTTGGATAGAAATGGTCATCCTAATCCCCGATAATATATTCTATGCAAATCTACAGCCCTCACAGACTCCCGTTCTTATACACACAAGAAGATACACACAAGAAGATCCTACCCGTTTTTGCTACCCGGGTGGAAGTACAATAGGAGAGAAAGGAAAAAAACTTAACTAACCTCGCTATCATTCCAATGGAGCTTTAGCTTATACCCCGGGAGGAGGTCGACGTGATTGTTGACATCGTCCAGGGCCATCTTGGCCGCGGGTTGACACGCCTACACAAAACAAGAGACCCCCACAGATTAGATTTCAAAAGGGTCTAAACCTCGCCCAAAGGCCACTCTTGACCCTTTGACACAAACTACTTCGCCGAGCACACTCACTTGACCCCCCTGCCACCCCCCAGTTCCATTGATGGGGAAGATGCCCCCTAAATGCAACTCCCGTCTTCGGCCCGCTTTAGCCTCTGCACCAGGCAGGGTCCAACCGACCAGGATCACCGAGAGGGAATCCCACGAGAGGATATAAACGAGGGCAAAGGTCACGAGTAACTTTGTCACATCCTTATTCGAGTATTTCCGACCCCCCATTGTGGACCAATGCAGAGATGTTTGAATGAATATTAAATTAATGAAAATGACACTCCCAACTTCCTCTCCTTCCCAAACTCGTCCCCCTTGTTTTGTGAATCACATTGTACGTTGTGGCTCCTGGACTAATTATCAATAATAAAAAACTCTCTCTAGTTGTCTCCCGAAGAATTTCACCACTCTCGACCACCCAACCACTTAGATAGACAAGGAGGGCTGGGGTGGTGGACCCTTTATGGAGGGGAATAGTATTTCTAGCACTAGCTCCTGAGTCCTACCCTCCATATTATTAGGGTGGGAGAGGTTTTTTGCCTAGGGTTTTCTTTCCACTGTAGCCCGGGTCGGTGGTGGAGGTGAACTGGGAGATTTGCTAATGACACCTTGACATAATTGAATCCTTTAGTAAAGTAAGTGGTGGAAGAGATAGGGAGGTTGGGAATGTCTGTGAAGAAGAGTGTCCGTGTACTTGGGATTCCTGACTGTTGAAGGGAATAAATTTCTCGCCATGTTTATGTAAAAGGTTAACCTGTAAGCGGGAAGAAGTGGGGAAGGAGGAAAGATAGATTTCTCGGGTAATTCGGGCTTCGGGGGCAACGATGGAAATCGTTCCGTCCCGGCTCGGATCCGGATCCAGTACTTTCTCCCGGTGCACACAATCCCACTCTCTACTACTACATCCCACTAAGCCTCCAAAGTGTTAGGGACCCTTTCGGGGAGGATCCAGGACCTTTCGAAATTTCCTGACACCCAGGCAGATGATTTTCCTTTTTTATGTGGCTTGTACAAAGTTCCCACGGCTATGGCTACGAATAGACTGGACTGAGATCAAGGCAGTTTTGAAATATCCTGGTGGATTGATCTAGTCTGGATTGGATTGGGTCCTTGAATCTAGATGATATGGAAACGCTTGAGACATTTCCGGAGGTTTTGAAATCATTTGAAATGCCCTGGATTCCTGCTTGTCTTGTATGAGTAGTTGGTAGTCATCATGGGTATATGGTATTACTATATTGTTATGATTATTATTATTTGAACAAAGAAAAAACTGTGTGTGTATATAGAGCTTGAGGAGATTATAATAAAATTTTCGGACAATTCAAAGTTTGAGAGAATCCGGGTCTCCCCGTAGTGCTAATTGGATTCGTTTGCTTTCGTATCAAAGGCTTAAAATAAAAGAAGAGCTTATAACCAGAGGCTTCCAAATCCGATCCACCCTACAGCCTTTTCTCGTCGACTTGTAATGCGAGAATCTCAAGGATACTTTCCCCAACTGTTTTCTCTGTCTATCCCCAGGATTTCCAAGAAAAGGGGAACAACATTAACAAAAATATAAAAGCGCTCATGTACACAGCGTACACACACTTCAAACCCTGGAAGCTAAAAGCTTCTAAAAAAAGGTCAACCTTCCACCCCATGACTCCCAATAAATCCTGAAATGCATCCATGGACCTCTGAAGTATGATTAAGTGGAATCACCACCATCCATCTATTTCCCCACATTACATGAGACGAGAGAAGGATAAAAGCTGACAGGATTCAATTAGCCGTTTTGCATTTTAATACCAAGAAAAAAGGGAGAGCTTGATACTCAATGTGAACAGCGTTGCGGAGGGGACAGGAATAGATTGGACGACTCTGGAATCCCAAGCCCCCCTTGTTGTGCTAATAATAAAATACACAAGCTAAATACGCTCTCTACATAGCCGAGTGATTTTCTATTAGAACCCTTCAGGATAAAAGCATTGTCCACATTCAATTGAATGTGTCAAACTGTCAACTGTCAACCCCCTGGAACTAGGAGCCTTTTCCCATCCCATCTCGACCATCAAAACTATAAAAGGTGGATCAGGTGGATACGTGTGTCGTCTTCCTGATAATCGTCTCCCCGTCTACCTGTCCTGCAACTCTTGGGAATTCAAAATCATAGCTTCAAATAGTAGACTGTCTGAACAAGGGATAGGTGGACTTGATAAGGTATATCCATATCACTCTCCGGGACTCCTTGTACAGAGACGTTGAAAAAGCAGCTCGAGTGCTCCTACAGTAGCTACCTTGGCTTTCTCCCCACTACGGTTGGTGAGTACAGGTACTACTACTACTATAGGCTACTACTGGTAAAACCACCACCACCACCGCCACCACCGCCACTACCGAAACCGAGGACTGATTGTGAGACTTTCTCCAGGCGAGCCAGGAACTCCCCGACAACTTGAACTGTGAAGTGAAATCTACTTGCTTCCTTCGCCCTCCTCGTACAGTAGTACACACTCAATCTCTCTCTCTCTCTCTCCGTACCTTTTTTGGATAGGCTGGGAAAGTATTGTAAATTCCAGGGAAAAGGTATAGGTACGTGGTGGTGTGTGGAGAGAGGACTCCTCTACAATCTAGATGTAACAACACAGTCGGAGTGTGTAGTGGTAGTAGGAGAGAGAGTACTTTGGTACAAGTGTATCGTATCCCATTGGCATAAATGCGGGTAAAGAGCCAAGAAACGGGATGGAAATCGATAAAGATATCAGAAGAATGACAGGAAACTCGGTCCGTCGGTTGTGATGTTGATTTGACACACACAATGGAACATACCCGGTTTCATTCTCCCTTAATGAACACCATGGCGAAAGGCATTATTCGCCAAGGACCAGAACGACTGCTCAATAATTATATACCCAAGTAGATATAGACACAAGGGGTTACAACAAGTCTCCACCATTCCCTATTACCTCTGGGTCACGAACCTAATAATACTACAACCAACTACTAAGGATGAGCGGAAGGGTTAAAACGCATCTCTTTCTCTTTCTCTCTCTCTCTGTCCATCCCAATTACCTTTTGGATTATTCTACCTCTTTTTTTTTATTGCACAAAAATAATATCATAGATATAAATATAACCTCAGCTCTTTTCCTTTTCTATTCTATATACAGTATTAGAAATTTCAAGCTTGTGGTAGTAACTAGTAAGTACGATTCCTTTAGTAGAAAAAATATAATAGAATGTATTGGGGATGTGTTGCCACTGCTCCTGAGGGTAATCACATATTATTGTGTACATTACAGAGGCAAGTTTACTTAAGCGAATTAGCCTACATAGCTTCTTTGTGGTCTTGGTCGGTTTGGTTTTGGGGGTTTTTTGATGGCTAAACACGATATTATACATTATGTTATTATCCTCTCCTTTCATCAGCTCTTTCCATTCCTCCCTTTGTCTCCTTTCTCTCTCGGGTAAGTGTAAAGGGAGAGGGAGTTGTTATCTTAATATTATTTTTGCATGCACACGCAACAAGGGAACAAACAAGGGTTTGAATGGCTTGAATAGCCTTGGCTACTTTGTGCAGTATGGAGCTGGGAAAAATTAGAATAATAAATTACTCTGAGGGAGAGTAGTTTAAAAAAAATATAAGAAGGCTTATTTCTTCTTCACTACTTTGGCCATGGGCGATAAGAGGAATGCCCTGTTTATAAAATGTTCAGGGCTATTCCGATATGGATATTTATGGGTGTGGATAAGGGCTGTCAACAAGTGCATAGGGTTTTGGGTCTCCTTTTTTGACAATGAAAAAGTAGAAAAGCCATATTTAGGCAGCACCTGAATTGATTACTTAAGATTAATTAGAGCCTAAACCTTAAATTAAAAGTCGCGTGATGAGAAGCTAATTAAATTTAGGAATCTATAGATTTTAGTTACTGCTCCACTAACTCTTCCACAAATCACTTTCTTCATCACTTTCACCCGAATGGGCTAGCCGGTCCCTAGCCGTTAGCAGGGGAGTTTTAGACTCTTCATCTTTCATTAACATCGTCTCCTTTGATGGAATTCCTCCAGGGCCTGCGTTATTCGATGACTTCGACCCGGACTGTGACCCAGATCCAGCCATGGGAGTTAGAACGGCGATAGGTTGATCCAATTCTTTCGTACTTTTGAAAACTTTAAAGCCGACGTGGAAGCAAATCCCCGTGAAACACATCAAAAGTCCCAGGAAGTTTATGAAAGTTAGTTGGTCTCCATTGAACATTACGGCGAGGCACAAGGTACATATTTCCTGCAAAGTGGGTAGACACAATAAACATATTTTATGACTTAGACTCGGCCCACGAATTTTTGATAAGAGCTGAGAGCGATAAACGTCTACACTTTGAGTCATGCATCAATATTTTGAAATTCATAACACACCTTAAAAATACCAGCTACTGACAAGGTTAGACTGGACGTGTAGGCTACGACCATGTACTCAGCTATTTCCATGCAGAAAGCCATTAAGGCCCCAATCAGGATAGAATTCATGGCGCTAAGGAAAGCAGCCTTGTCCTGCATAGTTTGGAATGTCATCGAATGTTTCGTTATCAGGGATCCTATCAAAAAGCAAATAAAAAATATACACTTTAGTACATGTATAATCTGACATTTAACTCTAACCGTCCTCAATCTACGCAACTAGCTCGTGAGCTCGTCTATAATAAAACAAGTTCTCGTCTCGAACACTAACCTTCGAAGAATAAGGCAAACGGTAATACTGCTATAATCATCCAGGGTTGCACGTGATACACCATGTCGATTGGGTTTTGTAAGCCTAGTTTCGATTTTTGAACTATCAATTGGCACATGGACCACCGAAGACCACTGAAATAAAATAAAGAACAAATGATAGAAAACTTTCAATCTAAAAGTATAGAATACAATTTAAGTGATGTCATTTATAGCTCTGCAAACCTTAAAAATGAGGCAGCCATAATCAGGGAAAAGCCCAAAAGATCGAATTGAGTAGATTTATACGTAAACATAATTAGCCCTCCGGATATCATCCCCACGATCACGAACAGAGACCAATGCTAAGAAAAATAATTCAAATCTCAGTAATTTCAATTGAATCAGTCAGAGTAATGATCAGTATCGTCAACATACCTTTTCTTCTAACTTGAGAAATAAAGCGAAGCCCAGGATAAAGACTATAGCTGTGGACTTGGACATCGTGTACCTGATTTCAAAATAAAATATTTCTCATAATTGATCATAGGTCGGTCGAAGACACAGGCACAGGTACTTACAGGGACACAGTGACAAACTCTTGGCCCCAATTTGAAAATCCTATGTCCAAGCCCCCAGAGACGCCGATGAGGGACAGCTTCTTGGACCAGTTCTCACAGTCGAGGAGAACCCTCCGCTTTCTTGTTATCACTTCATAGCTCAACCGTAAAAAACTTGCGAGGATAAATTTGACTACTAAATGGCAAAGGACCACTGAGAGTGGGAAATGGATTTCCTGTAACAACACAAGCAAATTAATACCATTTAGAAATATTTGATGACTCATTAGAGACATAAATGTGTGGTTAGTTGGCATTGAGTTTACCTTTAACAGGTGGTTTTGGTAGAATGTCAGTCCAATGGATAAGGCGTAGTAGACTAGAATGAGGAGGACATTTCTGGAGATGACCCACCACAATGACCTCACAGCCCCTGCGGGTTGTCGAAATAACGCTGCCACCGCAGCACAGCAGCGTAATCTGAGCATAATATTCGCTGATTTTCCACGTCTTGTCTGTCTTCTGTTGAACAAGTCTTCTTCCTACAAAATTACAATTCAGAAACATGAGCAAGATTTTGAGTATCGACAGTTTGTCGACATATTTCTGTAAACTAAACAAGCCCAATTAGAACTATAAAATTTACCTCGTCGTAATCTCCTAATTGGAATGCATCGTAATTACTATCGTCCTCGTCAAAGGCGTCATTGTCCGGTAAGGTTTGTAATTTATCCTTCATTTAGAGAGGAAGCTCTCGAAGATGTCCAAGTCGAATGTCGAAGGTCGAAGGTCGATTTATATGTCTAACAACTCATAGTTCATAAAGAGTTTGCATTTGGAAAATTTTGGAATGAAAAATGAAATTCTGATAACTTTCAGTTGGGATTAATTGGGGGAAAAAATTCTTGCAATTACAATTCTTACAAGTGCACAAAAATTAAAGTTAAAAAGGTCAAGGGTCAACATTAGAACACCAACTCCTCACATCTTTGGGCTGAGATTAAAGAAAAGTAAAAAAATTAAGAAACCTAAAAAAGTAACCAATTTAATTAAAGGATAAGAATGTGTATTCACTCAATGGACGTTGTATTTAGAAATATTTTAAATTACAACTCAATAAAGAATGTGGAATGTATTTCTACACGAGTATAAATGTGAAATGTATCTCTAACTAATTGCAATCAACTAATGTATAAACAAGTTAAATTGGTATTTAGTTGAAGCAGCTGTAATGATTGATAGTAACTAATTATCCTAAAAACCCGCAGCAAAGTCACCTCCAAATATTGGAATAATAATAGACAGATTTCATTCTCAAACTCCCAAGTTGAATGGAAAAGGCGCTTTGGACAAATCTCGTGCTCATTTGTACTGGATTTTTAAACATGCAATGTCAAATAAACTCTCGGGAATAATTATAAAATACTCTAATCTTATCTTCAAATAAATACAAGGTTAGTTTCATAATTTTTATCCTATCATTTAAGAGTTTAAAGTGTCTTTGGTAAGGTTTAAAAGAGCTTGCTCAGGTTTAAAGAATAGAAAGGTTTAGAAATCTTTTTAGGGATTGAAATGATTGGAAATTGGGAGGAAAGGAGTTAGCCGGTGTTTGAAATTCAAGTTTAGGAAAATTTTGTTTTAATTGGATTTGGGATTTTCGGTTTGGTCAAAGGCCAAGGGAACTCTGGGCTTTTTTTGAAATCTTTTGGAGTTTTATTTACCAATTCAAGTTCAAAGTTACTTTTGTTTTTGGTCAAATATTTCCTTGTGATTTATTAAATTGGCTGTTGACCTGTTGATATTTAACTTAAGGTTAATTAATCATGTAGAATGATTTAAACTTGATGTCTGAATTGCATTGATTTTAGGAGTTTAAGACAATTTTAGTATCTATTATTTAATTTTCTATTTTTAAACAATAGTGTCTTTAAAATAGGGAATTTAAAGTTTCTGGAGTTTAATCAAATTTTGCTATGAATTATTTTAACTCACATTTGATGAGCAGTTAATTTTCTTATCTTTAAATCCCATGAGAGTTTTTTTTTTGCAAAAGCCTAATAAATCATATGGTTATTATTTTTTTAGAAATTTTCTGGGATGCCTCAAAATCAAAGAATAATTTCTCAAATTCTCAATGACTCCAATGGATTTGACGTTTCTTGGTCTGAACATTTTTCTAATTGTATTTCTACCTCTGATTTTTGACCCCATAGCTGACTACACCTCCAGCCGCTGGACAGAAGACAATATTCTCAAAAATAAAAGTTCACATCCGGAAATCCAGAAAATCCACCAGGAAATGGCATCTCGAGCAGCAAACATGTCGTCCTCTAATTCTTACCACTTTGTAAAAACTCTGGGAGGGATTCAGATGCCCAAGCTGATTTACGGAACGGCTTGGAAAAAGGAGGGAACCGAAGACTTGGTCGTCCAAGCTGTTCGACAAGGTTTCCGAGGGATCGACACTGCCTGCCAACCCAAGCACTACTTCGAACCAGGAGTAGGTGCAGCCTTGAAGCGTCTCATATCTGAAGATGGAATGAAACGTGAAGACTTGTTCATCCAAACAAAGTTCACATCCTTAGATGGCCAAGATCACAAGAACATCCCGTATGACCAGAAGGCCCCTTTGTCAACCCAAGTCCTCCAGTCGCTGGAGGCCTCGCTGAAGAACCTTGGAACCTCTTACATCGACAGCTTAGTCATTCACTCCCCGATGAAGACGATGGACCAAACCCTCGAGGTTTGGAAAGTGTTCGAGAGCTTCGTCCAGGATGGGAGAGTGAAGCAGTTGGGAGTTAGCAATTGCTACGCCCTGGACAAGTTCAAGACGATCTATGACGCTGCTAAAGTCAAGCCGGCCGTTTTGCAAAATCGGCTCTACGAGGACTCTGGCTTCGATAAGGAAATCCGAAAGTTTTGCAAGGAGAAAGGGATTTATTACCAGAGCTTTTGGACCCTGACGGCCAACCCTCAGATCTTGAGGAGCGGGGAGGTCCTTGCGATGTCTAAGAAGTATGGCAAGACATCCGCTCAGCTTTTCTTTGCTTATTTAATTCAAACGGGGGTTGTCACACCGTTGACGGGGACGAAAAATCAGAAGCACATGCAGGAGGATTTGGAAGCACTGGACATGGAACAGTTGACTCCGGATGAGACGAGTGTATTCGATGAGTTTCTGAATTGAATTTTAATTGAATTTTGTTATTAAACTTAACTCGGTAACCTGTCTTTGTCATTGTGTACCTAATGTAAAGATAAAGCGATATAATATAATTGTTCTTATTGATTGTTATGTATTTATATACGATTGAAATAAAATCGTCCAAAATCAAAACTAAATTTACCCTCGCGGTAGTCGGCGGTAGCTACTTGGTGGAATTAACAAGGTTCCAATTAGTGACGGATGTTTTTAATTGATGTTTCCAAGCTGTATTGATTTACTTGACGTTTGTTATGTAAACATTTAAATGTAGGTAAACACTACAGCACTGGCTGTATCCAGTGTTGACTGTGCTGGTTATCATATGAGAAATAACTATTAGGAAGTACTGAAATTCTGTCAGAAATCGCTTATCCTCCAATTTGATTTTTGAAATGCTTATTAGTTGCTGGATATTTACGATTTTATTTCTAAGAGGTAATTCTAAGCGTTTATCGGTGTTTCAATTTAAAGCTTAATTTTGGATTTAAAAAACCTCATACGTGTTTCCAGGGACCGTGAGCTTATCTTCCAACTTAGCCAATGTCAATACCCTAGGGGCCCCTGATGATACGGCTGAAAGTGGTCTGTCTGTTTAAAAGCTCCAATGTTATTCAAATATTTCTTGTTATTATCGAATGTTAAATGAGAACTGATTGATATTTTTCAGGTTTGTATTATTCGCATTTGACCAGGAGAAAAGCCGACGATACAACTTCAAAGACCGATTCGGAAACTAACGACGAAAGTGCAGCTACAACGAATACACCGAATTCGGAAGCTAATGACGAAAGCGCAGCTACAACTGATACACCGAATTCAGAAACTAACGACGAAAGTGCAGCTACACCGAATTCGGATACTAACGATGAAGGTAAAGCTACAACTAATACACCGAATTCGGAAGCTAACGACGAAAGTGTAGCTTCAACTGATTCATCGAATAAAATTTCGATTACGACAAAAAAACCGGTTTCGAATTCTGCCAACAAAGGTTCTAAAACAACTAAAAAACCGGTTTGGAAATGGAAACCTGCCAAGAATGGTTCCAAAACAACTAAAAAGCCGGGTTCGAAACTTGCCAACAAAGGTTCCAAAACCACTAAAAAGCCCACGTGGAAATGGAAACCTTCAAATAAAGGTTCCAATACAACTACAAACCCAAAATTGAAGGGCCCGATCCCGATCCACGAATTGAGTAAGTTATATTTGAATGTCAATAACTTTATTGATCTTATCATTAAGTTTTCTTTCCCAGTTAAGCAATTGGCACTAATTTCAAAGAATAAAACTGCCACCGAAGACCAGATTGAATCGCAAGTGTTTACACATTTGGCTAAGTCCTTTGATTTGGCAAAGTCAGGTAAGACTCAGGTTGACCATTCACATGATTGTCTATAAGGATTAATTTATTTTTATTTAATTTATTTTCTTAATTTTACCAGACACCCACTCTACCAAGGGTAAGCCCTGTGTCGAGGTTCTGGACGACTGCAATACCGACGATGACTGCTGCGGTAAAGAGATCATCTGCAAGCGGCACCTCTGTCGACCAAAGGCCTATGTGCCGATTAATGTAATGGATTGATGCAAAATTCTACCCTCTGGCCATTTTAAAATTTCATTGAAGAGATGTCAACTTTTTAAGCTACTGGTTACAATTAGTAATTTAGTTTTTATACCGAGCAATTGTAACTGTACCAATGCAGGAAGTCGACTCCGAAATCTGTTCTACTTTAGCTCTGCTTCGTTAAATATTTTAAACAATTTTGAAGTCTTATTGATTTTCAAATCTAATTATTTTACACGAGCCTGTTAAATGATTTATTTTAGATAAACTGTTTGTGCAACGCAATTCAGTTTCTTTATATTCTCAAAATATATAATCGACAATGGCAATAAGTTCCTGAAAATGAATGTTTGTGAATCCAAAACTAATAACACTAATCCTTGTTTCGAATTTCGACCAACATGTCGAAAGGTTGAGGAGCGAGAGTAAATGCCGCCAGAGACTCGGTCGTAGGTTCAGGTTGGTTGGGCAAGGTTTTGAATGTAAACTCCCTTAGCGTTGCAGTGAAGTACATAAAGATTGAAGAGGTGGCCAGGGCCTCTCCCATGCAGATACGCTTCCCTGAAACAATCGTCAGCTTTTCAATTCGTATCCTCACCAAGAAGAATGAATGGTAATCTGATAGGGTGTAATGTCAAATACCGAAACCGAATGCGGGCATCCGGGTAGTGTTACATAATTTCCCATCCGGTCCGATGAACCTCTCAGGTCGGAATTGCTCCGGGTCTCCCCAGTACTTTTTTGAACTGAAGACGGAGTAGAGATTCGGCATCACTGACATTCCCTGTAAGCAACAGAATTGACAACCTGACTTTTAAAAATCCATGTAAGGTGCCAAAATATATTTTTGAAGAATAAATAGCCTTTATTTACAGAAATTAATCCACTTTAGTATCAAATATGGTCCGATATCCGACCCGATTGGGTCAAAAAGTAGAAAATAATCTAAAGCTACTTCACTTTGAACCCCGTTATTCCTGTCAATTTTCACGATATTTGATGCTAAATCTGAATATTTTCTGAGATGTTGTTTCTTTTTCAAAATCAATTATATCTTACTATCATCACATATCTAATTTTTAATTCATAATAATGTAAGCATTTGATTTTGAAAAATTGACTTAATAATTCCCCACCTTTTTAAACTCGTATCCTTTGTATTCAAAGTGTGACATGACCTTTCTAGGAATGAGAGGGGCGACGTCCCCTAATCGAAGAACTTCTAAAAGAGTAGCTTCCGTGTATACCATCCTATGATTTTAAATTATGTTTCAATGGCTACGAATATTTACGAGGCTCGGCAGTTAGTAGTTAGAAACATACTGGGATTTGTGGGCTAAATTGATAGTCCCTTGAGGGACCACTTTGTCGATCTCATCCTGAACTTTTTTCTGAACCCTTGGATTCAAGATCATGAATAGCAAGGCGTAGCTCAGGGAACCATTCAAAGTCTCCGATCCCGTTTGAAATAGGTCAATCATTACACAAATGAACTGCTCCTCTAGAGAAAAAAAACCGGTTTAAAATAATTTTTGACGACTAGGGATTTTTTTTTACAAAAAATCGAATATCGGCGGTAGCGTAGCCCGTTCAATTCGTTCAATTAAAAGCCCGGATTTTCGAAAGTAATAATACCCGTAAAGTATTTGCTGGTTCCAATTTCTTGTGCCTCCTCCTCACTTTTGTTCAAGAACGCATCAACAAAGCAGTGGGGATTTTGTGAATAATCCCCCCTGTCCCGGTGCTCATGATAGATTTCCTATACAACCCAATATTAAAAAAAGGACCCATAGTTTTAAAAGCAATTGAAATCAATGTTAATATTTAGCCAACCCGAAAGTATTGATGTAACTCTTTGAAAAGTTTGCTAAGAACATTAGCCCCCGTCCACCCAGGGAATAAATGTCGAACAAAGGGAAAAGCGATTGAAATTTCGGATCCGAAATTGCCGGCTCTAAATGCCCGGGCACTCAATTCCATAAGATTCCTTAGCCGTTGGTCATCCCGACTAAATCTTGTCCCAGCCACCATTGTCCAGAGTGCACTTAGTAGATTCAGATTGAAAAACAGGTCCACATGGACTATCCCTGAGTTATTTGAAAGCTCGATTTTAGTTTGGTCCATCAGGTCTTGTACCTCCTCCCAAATTCCGGCCTCCATGCTCCCGTTTTTCCTTTTCCCGAATCCTAGCTCAATCAGAGTGCGGGTTGTAAATCTGCGAACTTCTCTCCACGCCTCACTGTTTGAGAATACGATCCCTTGAGGGACAGTTCCAATTTAATAATCAGTTGAATAAGTTTAAGTACTTTTTAAAATTCTCATTACATTTTCAAGCTTTTGATTTAGAATAGGGAGGTTGCGATACTGTGAATTTTGACTTCAGATTTGATTTTTGATTTTAATTATGATTGGGACTGCAGCGAACTGGCGTATTGCTGCAGTAAGAATCAGAATCCAAAAATCACTGCCTCGCAACCTCCCTAATACCTTGTTCCTTGCCAAAAGTCCGTTCAGCTATAAACTCTTCTAAAACACGCCCCGAGCATTCGTCGTTTGTAAATATCTCCACCATGTCCTCATAGGAAGAGACGATAACTTTTTTTTAATTAATTTTAAATACAATTAGCAACAATTAATTAAAATTTATAACAATAGTATTGTTACTAGTTTCTTTCATTCCCATCTTGAGACTCATTATAGGGCCGTATTGAGTTGAAAGCATGTCAAAAGCCTCATGAGGCAACTTCCGTCCAGTCCAGGCGATTTGATGAATGTTTCCAACTATTGGAAACTTCATAGGGCCTTTGAGGACGAAATGAATTTATTATTTTATTAAATTAATCAATCCATTCATTTTGAGATTAGAAAAATGACTTTACCCGGAGGGTGGGACTTTTTCTGGAAATTGTCCCTCCAGAAAAGGTAGAGAAAAAATGAAATTATCCCCACTCCTATTAGAAAATACATTTTAAATCTTTTATCAATATTTAATCTTTCAGTATCACCTCCTTAAATAAAGACGCAGTCAATCATTCTCATTCTCATATGTTAAGTCTCTTAAAGCCCACAGATATCTTTATGCAACAGCTTGAAAGAAAAAACCGGTTTATTTTCATAGCCATTTGTTATTGTCTTCAATGAGATTTTCTAGTCTAGTCCTAACTATTGTAATTAGTGGAATCAGTCACCAGATAGTTGGGAACTACTGCCTCCTTAAATAAAAAAGATTTCTACTTTCTTGAGATGAAATGACCATCTGTATGTGTTTGGCAAAGTGTAGACAGTGGCAGACACCCTCATACTCTTAATTACATTTCCGAAGGTGGTATTTTCCCTACTGGCAAGCTAGCGAGTCTCAACTCTGACCTTTCGGTAAGATAGGCCTACTCACTTGAGGTACTTGAGAGAGACGGTTCTCGGGATGTTGGAGTGCAAATACCCTCTTGGGGTGATAATAGTACTAAAGGCCCTGATCAAAGAAACAGCTAGATTGCTAGGTAGGTCCTTAAAAAAGTTAATTAAGACGATGAAAAGAATTCCTGACAATCTCTCTGCCACCCTTGGTTAACAAAGAACAATTAGACTCAAAATCAATACTCTGATACCAGGCCCAAATCACATTAGTTTATTCTCCATAGTTTCGGAAATGCGACTCGAGTACCCGGTGGGGTCATAATTTATTGAGGAGTTGAAAACTCTAGTTGAAATGACTTGATTTTCATGTCTTTTTAAAGTGTCATATAGTTGATAGAACGAAGATAGAAAGATGGAAATTCAGAAGACACTTGATCCATATCTGAAATAAACCGTTCAAACGCATCTAAGCAGATATAAGTCAGGTCCCTTCAACTTTTAATTTTCAATTTGAGTTTCGAATATTCGAAATTGAATTGACCTCTGCTGCGTGCATCCAATTTAAGTAGAATACTAATGAAGCCTGTCACCTTTAATCTTACGCAGCTAATCTTTAATCTACATTACTACCTTACACTGTGTCTGTGTAACATACTAAAGTAGCTATATTATTATTTTTGTAATACTGAATAAAAAATAAAAAAAGAGCCAGAAGGATTCTTTCGAACTTGTCCTCCACTAGAAGATGTTAAATGGATACCTGAAAACAAATAGCGGAACGATTGACTTGTTCGAAAGTTACTGTTTACCGTCTGTACGGACGGACGGAAGGACACAGGAACATCCACATAAAGTAGCTGAGATACTTAATAAAGGAAAGACCGATCCTCATTTCCAGATGAAAGGGTCGCACTTGGGAACTAGAACAGCCAACTTAGCAAACTCCGTCTCGTCCATTAATTTCGGACATGAATTCAGACCCATCAGAGACTCATAGGTAGGAAAGTTTGGAAAGACCATTTAGGTCTCTCAAAGTTACCCGAATCTAAACATTAAGAGCTGATGACCTGTGTTCGTGTGTGTGGTTGCGGTGTCTTGTCCTGTGTTAATTTCGTGTTTTTTTTTATTATTCCTACGATCTCGCCGATTTTTTTTAATCGATAGATATTAATGAGGAGCTATCAAATTATAAAAAATATCTCGGAAAATATCTACCATTTAAT